>JAOYRR010000251.1:0-106589 GCA_038994665.1 Podotricha telesiphe
GTAATGCCTGCATATACTATTATACTTACTTGACTTATACTTACTTTGAGTACAGTGATATGCGTGCGCTGCTACCTCACTAATTTCAACCATTATGAAGACGAGTCGCAATTTATATATGCTTGCGATTATTTGCCGAGTCTTTAAATTTATTTACTTAAGATAAGAATTCGAGAAAAAGTTCGTAAAATTATTATTAAATATTGTAAATTTGATACAATAATATACAGTGTAGTCCTTTACGAGAAACCTGTGACTTTTCACGGTCATTTCTTGAATATGTTTGTTTATTGAAACTTTAATTGGAGGCCTAGATGGAAGGCGAGCGTGAGATATCTGCCAGAATAGAATAGAGAATGCGACTAAACCGCCTACTTGGACGTAGGGTGTTGGGTCGTTCTCCGAATGGTCATCCTTTTTACTATCTACAAAGAAGTTATATGTACAGCGTCAAGCTATAGGAAAATATAAGCATATTATTACAATATAATCGATATATGAAGCGTGGAAACCGATATCCACCATAGGAATTATTATTTAGTATTTCCAATTAATTTTTTTATTTCATGAAAAGTGATATTTTTAATATTTATATCGATATTTATATTGTAATATTTCATTGCAATATTTTAGTCCATATATGCACTTTACATATTATAAATCCTTGAGAAAATTTTCCTCGCGGAAGTCTGGAAATTGTTTATTAAAATTATGACAAGATAATTTATGCGGCGACTATAATATGAATATAACTGTGAACAAAATTAGGTAAAAAATAATTAATTAAAATTATTTTTATAATTAATAATACAGTAAATGAACTTATAGGTGAACAATATGATTTCATTTGATACCCATTACAAGGTGTTTCAAAAGATTATGAAGACGGTCATGTTGTAGCGGCGGCCATCATAGATTTGGAATTAGAGAATGAAATATATGTTATTTTATTGTAACTAAACTAATGGTATATATCAAATTTCAAGTCAATCGGTCATCAGGAACAGCCCAATTGACCCACGATGAAGTCAAGCTGATTGAAAAATTGGCTTAGTTTGTATTGTCAATAAGCCTTTTATTTATCTCAAAACAATTTTGTAATACAAAAAATGTATATAGTTTGTATATATTATATCTTCCATACTTACAAAAGTAATTAATGGTTTGATTTGTAGTATTTGCAAGTGTATTTTTTATGCTTACAGCACTTTTATTTGTATTTACTATTGTACTAAGTACTGTTTATAATTCCTTAAACAAATTAAATTCAAATATTTTTTATACTTTTTCCCATATAGCAGATTGTTTAGAGAGAACCTAGTCCCGTCTCTCCGTCTAGTCGTTCCCCACTTTCTCCTCGAAATCGAGACATTGCGTGTTGAGTGGTGGACATGACTGAATGAATGGAATTATTTTGAATTGAATCATTCCCATTTTTTTATTTTATCATTTGTTGAATTTTTCGTTCAGCTTCACGCCCACTTTTTTCCCGCATATTATATTTTCTATGTAATTTTTACCACGAAACACGGTTATAATGTATTTTTATTTGTCATTCATTCCCTAATATTGTATTGAACAATCATGACCTACTGCTTAACTATGCTGTGGTAAGCTAATCATTTATTGGATTTTAAAATTTACCTAGCATAATAAATTCTCCTTTTGCATTTTTCCGTTTATCATATTTTTATTACAATTAAGTAGAAGCCATCGTGGCGTAGAGTGACAGCATCTGACTGGAAACGAAATGGTCCTGGGTTTGATTCCCACTCGGGTGAACGATTAATTCGTATTCTAGTGACAAAACAAAGCGCGGCATTGACATTTCATGTCTCAATTTCAGGCGAAGAGCGGAGAACAGTGTGTCATGGTTCTTCCTGTCTGCCCTGAAACGCGAAATAAATATATTGTTATTACTACATAATCGATTTCGGATATACAATATTGACAATAAAAATTACACTTTTTAAAAGATTTATTAGCCTAAGTTCCGTTATTCTTATAAAGCCAAGTGAGCGACTTTTACGTATAATTATCCCGTTATTTATATTTTATTACTTTGACCCTCGGATAATATATTTAAGACTCAAATACAGATCCTTTGAAAACTACGAAGATAACGATACGAACTTATAAAAATTTCGATATAAGCGTATGTATAAGCTGGTCAGTAACTTGATCGGTTTCCAAGAGGCGGGGGTTTTTTAAACAAAGTTTTTTTATATCCTAAGTTAATAACACTTAAAAAATGTTTAAAAACATAAAAATATAACAAGAAGAAAACAAGTGAATAGACGACATAAAAGATCTATTCTGTTAAAATTTAAACTGGGTATTTTGGAGTTTGCAGCAGTCTGAGGTTGGTTAGTCTCGATCGTCGTTAATTTAGAAATTGCCTCGTGTATTATCTGGGCGAATAAGCTCACTGAACCTTGATCTTCAATCTATGGAGGGGTCCCTATACGGGACAGGTTATTACACAAAAAACAAATAAAAGATTCATAAAATTAATTTAACCACAATTTAAGAAACTCCATCATTAGTACAATTTCTCAAAACTGTGCAGTAGGAAATTCAAGTTGCTACGCGCAGTATAGGTCGTAAAACAATCAATGCTTACGTATGAGACAGACAGAAGAGTGCGATAAATAATATAACTATAAGGATAATTTATTTTATAATTTCACCGGTTTATGCTCTTTACTGCATTTAAATATGATTAGATAAGAAAATCTCGAGTCAAGATACACCGTTCTTCAGTTCCCGACTGGATTCGTAGCATTGCATGTTAGTTTGTATATTTGCATTGTAATATGTAGCACTGCGGTTTTTCTAACTAGAGCGGAGAAATGACAATATTTTATACGAATAGAGATAGAAGTCACAAAACAGTCGCAGATCACAGTAAGAGGTGTCTCAGTATGCACGAATGGCTAAAAGAACTAAATTTAATTAATGTTTATAAAAACGTAACGCTATTTGAATTTTCAAACAAACACTACCTATCTAACAATAACGAGCATTTCGATTCGAGGTCACTCGACACAAAAATGAAAACAAATGTTTAAAATTATCGTCTTTTGGTCAGAAACATAGAACCAACTGTAAGATTTAATGAATAGAGGTAATGTAATTTCCCCGAGTGGGAATCGAACCCATGATCACCGTGTATGCAGTTAAACGCTGTTACACCGCCACAATGGCTTCAAAACTCTCTCTGTACATATATTCAAGAACTAAGAATAACTAAAATGAATAAGTATTAAGTAATTCATAAGATCTTAATATAATGTCAAAGAAATAATAGCTTTATATTTTGTTGTTAAAGATTTTGATAAATTATATCCGCTATTAATTAATAACGGTAATGTAAATGAACTCTGTAGACAACAATACATCCAATAATAGGATAAAAGAAGGCAACTTGTTTGTTTTAACATTGTTGGGGTTAAAATAACAAAATGAGTTATTCGACTCATTGTCTTTGGACATTTTAATCCAGAGGTGCCCCGAAAAGAATGGTTTTAAAATATTTGTGACCAAGAGCAAGTTACAACAACAAAGAAATATAAAATAAACGTTTGTTTAAAATTGCGCCGAAAAGACTTCAATGAAGTGAGGAATTTAAATATTTATGATGCGAAATATTTTTATACAAACGAAACGAGAATGAAAACTAAATGGTATTTTTTCTAATAATAACGTCTTTATGTACAGGTATATTTATTTCTATGGAGTGGTTACAAAAGAATTGCAAGCAAAGCAAAGAGCCATGGTGGTACTATTAAGACTGTATATAAAACTGACTGACAGGGACAAAGGTAGCGGGTTCAATTTTGTTAAGAAAAATATTTATGTATGAAATAAGTTTGCCTCTGCTCTGTAAAGACTCTGGCCGGAAAGTACTATTAGATATTTAGTGAATATACAAAAATAAGAAAGAAGCGCACACGTCTAACGAATTCAAAAATATTGACAGTGACATTATCTTTTTTACCTATTATTGGTTTACGACCTTTGTACTTATTTCCTGGAATTAACTCCTGGAATATTTCATAGTTTCTTATGCTTTTTAGTGTTATGTTTTTGTCATATTCACTGAGAATGTTTTGTAATGCCTGTTACATAAATACAATTTGACTGACTTAATTGCCATACAAAAACTAAAAATATTTCTGTATCTACCCATACTATATCTATATTTAAATGTTTTTCGTCTGTTTTTTGTTATATAGCTTTTGACGAATGAATGATGATAGGATTGATGATAGGATAGGATTGATTGAAGGATTCAAGGCAACTGATAAATGACCATAGAAGTCTAGCTAAAGTATAACTTCACGGGGGTGGGGACAATCACGGGCAGTGTGCTTCTCGCCGCACTTCAGTGCCTAAACGCCTGGCAGCGGTAGCACTGTGTTGGAGTCTTCTTGCCGCGCGCCATGCTTTTACGACAATACCAAGCATACACCTGACTCTGTGATATATGCCAGGCAGCTTGGAGTTCGGGGAGCTGAAAAGGATTGTCAGGAATAGACAGCCCTGACTAACAATTGCTATTTATTTTATAACAACAACTATTAAAGTGCTTCATTTGATTTTTATTTAATCATAATAACCAATGTTTTTGTCATTATTTATAACATTGCTAAAAATTTGTGTGGAACTAAGAGCAAGTAAATCAACGTCTTGAAAAAAGTTATTATAATTTTGGGTCCCAGTTTCAGTCAAAGTTGTAGAGTTTACATAATTATGTATTTTCATATGAGGCATTGTAAAATAATGGAACTGTAACTTTACTTACTGAAACAGCATACTTTCTTATATTGAAGTAAAAAAACATCGGAAACGAGAAAGAAGTACATTTAAATTCAGAACCATTCGAAGACTTTTCGTCATTATCATAAATTTGACAACCAAATGACCACAGACAACTACAGCTGGCTTTATAAGAAAACTTGTGCTACTAAATACTTCCATTCCATATATTTCTAAATATGAAATTGACTTTAGTTGTAAGTCCATAAATAGCAGATAAAGTATAGTTTAAAAAAAATTGTCGAATAAAGTAGTATAAAGTTCATACAAAAGTCTAAAAAATTTATAATACATGAAAATAGGAATGAATATATAATAATAATAAATTAGCCCCTTTAATAAACAAAGTATATAATATATTTTATATCTTTTTTATTTGAACTAGTAGCCTCGTTTATGAGTAAAATCCCCGTAGCTTTAGGAACACGTACTTACATATTAACATATGTATGTAACTTTACACAAAAATGTTATTTTAATTCAATATTGATTTTATTAACTTTTACCAAACCCTTGTTTATAACTGTTGGATGATGATCGGTCACTTTTTTTAAAGAAAAGATAATTTAAAAGGTTCTTTTATATTTTCGAAACTTCCCCACTGTACAAAGTATGTGCAAACAAATTGTAATACATCACAACTTTTTCTAGTAACACTTGGTAAGCATCTATAATATAAACATACAATTTTCCGCAATTGAAATTAGAAAACGCAACCACTAACAAACAATACTTACTGATTACATTATCATCGTTTCAATAAATAATATAACCTCTTACTCTTTTGTTACTTACATAGTGACGGACAGACAAACTTACTGAGCGTCGAGAACTATCTAAAAATTTTAACATTCATATTTTATTGAGAAGTGTAGGGAGTACTTTGCCGAAATTCAAATGCAAATGCAAGAAACCAAAAATATAAATACATTACACGCAAACGTTACGCATTACATTACGAGCGACAACTAGTTATTTTATACATTAATATTTATTACCGTGATTAAAATCATATTTTGTCTTATAGTAAATAAGTTAAAGGCATATTGTATAACATTATTGTTTGATGCTTCTCTGATCTTAAAGCGATAAGGGTGTTAATTTGTGATTTTAGTCCTTGGCATTAACTTCAAACGAGCTATGACAATTTCGTTTATACTCTTAATTTAAACTTTAGTAAACTAACTCTACGTTACTTTAGTTAACTGAATAACTTTAAGTTCCTGTTAAGCTTCCGAAGCTTCTAATTTAACCACATGTTTCAAGTTTATATATGTGTAAATTTATGTTACATATATGTACAAAGAATTTTGACATAATAATTGTAGTTTACCCAATATGTAATTTGGCTATATATAATTTAATTTATTAGATGATATATTGGGTTAAGTCTGCATTGATTTGAAATAAAAATCATAGCGATCAGTCAGAGATGAATCGTCGTAGAGTATATATATATATATATAAATGTTATATCAGTAGTTATGAATGTATAAGTGGCCAGTGGAAGCTAGCTGAAAGCAAGAAACTACATTTCCCACCTTACAAAGTGGCATTTGAATAAATAACGTATATAGACGTTTGTATTGTAATATCATACACACTGAGATTACGAGTACAAAACTAAAAACTTTCTTCCGTGCATCGTTTGACTGAGAATGAACACGGAACTTTTAGTACATATGGATTTAGATCCTTATCTCCATGCAGCTCCCGCATTTTACCGTGTAAATAGTAAACCGTGGAAATACTCATAAACATCTTCTAATTTTCCTTGCGATAACACTAGCCAGTATTTCTAAGTTATTTAGAAATCTAATATTTAAAAATATATATATATTAGTAAAATAGTTTAATTCTTTTGAATTTTATTATAATAAGCAGTTCTATTCTTTTTATCATATAACAGGCACTGCCAAACATAACCTATTTCGTCCGCTACTTACCTTCCGAATTAGAGTGGAGCTCAATATCGTGCTTACATTCATCGAGGAAATGAAAATAATTTAAATATAATTATTCTACTGATGAGAGATCCAGGTCACAAGCAACCTTACATAGAACTTAAGGGACCGATTAATTTTGTTTGTAGTACTAATAGATGTTGTTATTTAAATAGGCAATATATTTCTTAAATGTATTCTTAGTCAAAGCTGTTGAGATATTATTTCATCCTACATTATTATGTTAACTAAAATTACCAGACTTCCGCGACGAATTTTTTCTCAAGGATGTAAGATACATATATTGACTAAAATATTGTAATAAAATATTACAATATCAATGTTAATATTAAAATTATTTCTTTTCATTAAATAAAAAAAACGGTTAGAAATACTAAATTATGAATTCTATGGTGGATATCGGTTTCAACGCTTTATATTTCAACTATATAGCATTAATATACTTATATTTTCCTATAGCTTGACCTGTAGAGTAAGGGTCAAATGTAGCATCTTTGTAAATAATAAAAGGGATGACCATTCGAAGTACGATCCAACACCCTACGCCCGCGTAGAGGGTTTGGTCGCATTCTCTATTCTATTCTGGCAGATATCTCAACAAGCACGCCTTCCATCTAGGCCTCCAATTAAAGTTTCAATAAACAAACACATAAAAGGTGTTGACATGAATAGTCACAGGTTTCTCATATAGAACTACACTGTTTATTATTGTATGTAATTTCGAAATAATAATTTTGCGATTGTCTTTCAAAATAAGCATAGCTAAGTAAATAAAATTTAAAGATCGCAAGCATGTATAAATTGCAACTCGTCTTCATAATGGTTGAAATTAGTGAGGTAGCAGCGCACGCATATCACTGTACTCAAAGTAAGTATAATAGTATATGTATGGAAACATACAATTTTTCAATAGCTGTGAGCTCAAATCCCAATCTAGATGTTTTATTAAAAGAATACTCATTAAGATATTCATTCATTCATTTTTATCTTAGTTAGATAAAGTAAAGCGCGGCGTTAAATTACGTTTCACAAGACACAAAACATCAATTCACGAAAAAAGTCAAGAAATTGTGATCATTGATTAGCTGCTATTAGAGAAACAAGAATAATATACTGCAATTTAAATAATATTCTTTTATTTTATTAAAAAGTATTTCAAATTTATTAAGTTATTTTAGAAATACAAAAATGACGAACGAGAAGACTATCTCTGGCCAAGTGGTAGTTTTGAACGATAAGACTCCAGAAGACGGCTGGGGCGCTAATAGAAGGCGGGGCGGTCGAAGGAACCTTTTTATATTTTCGATATGGATGAAGCTTGCCGCCGTATTGACGCTTTTTCAGAAAATGATGCCGAAGTACAGTATTTTATGGTAATGTTTGTACGCTATTTTGTCCGTAAATTTTACTTCTTATGGTGCTTTATATTGTAGTGTATTAATTAAGTATTAAGGCCATCTGATAGTAGCTCACCAGACAACATCTGACTGTAAAACTGCCACGGGTCGTGAATTCGATTACTCAGGGAAATTATTAGAAATTTAAATTATTTTTAATTTCGTCTCTGATAGGACAAAGCGCGGCGTTGACTTCCGTCACTCAACACGCAATGTTTCAAATTCGGGCTTTAGTATTTTTATTATATTATTTTATGTATAGTATTTATTACATTTTTACATTTTATATTAGTATTTATTTTTTAAGACTTTTGTCTAATAAACTCCGTGTGCACACATCTACACCCCGTTCTATGTGGTATGATTTTGTAACTTTTTACAATGTGCCAAGGACGGTTTTGAAAGAGGAAATATCTCTTAATACAATCAGATCTTTTAATACACAGTACATATGATTATTCATATAATTTTGGTTAAAGATAAATCAATGACAATGATAAGTTGATAATTAAAATGGTTTGCATCACTAGGACTTGGTTTCGATTGCGCCTCTCAGGGAGATAAACATGAATAAGGCTAAACGTGTCTCCGCTGTAAGGATATATAATTGCTTTATTAGGGAAAGCTTTCTATTTAAAATACATGTTTATCAAACTATCAGTGTTATTATCTAAAATTGTTTGTTATTATTTTGTAGGAGGAGTCACATATTTGCTGTTTTTGCAAGACTCTGGAATGGATGATATTTGCTGCAGATTCTGGGTACGTCATGCCACCTTTCAAACATCTGTAATACTAAGTTAAAAAGAAGAAAATGAAGCAGTATTGACCAAACACATGAAGTAAAGGGAGTGGCGTTTTAGCATTCCATAAACGTATTTATCTTAATTCTGGTTTTCCCAATATTTAAAGCCTAGTTATAAAACACGTTTATTTGGATGTGCGTCCAACGATCTAGCCAATTGGGTTAACTTCAAATTCACCGTAGCCATAACTTTCTATATAGCTAAAGACATATTTAGAAAACGCGTATAAAAAATTTGAACGCAGCAGAGTTTGAAAACCGTTCAGAAGGCGCAGCGGGTTCAAATCCCGCTGCGTTCAGGCAGAATTTTTATACGTTTTTATATATGTGTATTTTTCAATTTTCTATATTGTGGAAAACTTTTACTTTTAAAAATGTTAAAAACATATCTGCTTTTTTTTACTATTATTAGATTACTAATTCGAATCAAAGTGGAAGGTAACAGTATTTACAAATTAGGGGATAAGTTCGGATGTGATTTTGAAACTCAAACGAATTGATCTTCTCGAAGGAAGCTGCTAAACTAGGTTTTTAAAGGTAATCCTTATTTGTTTTTAATATATATTGCGTTTTTATATCATAGTACAAAACCTTGTCATGTGTATATTTTGTGAAATCTGTTATTGTATTGTCGCATTTATGGTATTGCTAAGAAATATCTGGCTGTAAACTCAACTCCCTGTTTACATTATTTACACTAAATGCCTAAAATCAATTGGGATTATAGGCATAATTTAATAGATTTTTAATAACTTGATTTTATACTAATAAACTCTTTTTATACTGAATTGTGTCAAGACACTCCCGTTGCCCACTTTCCGCCTGATTCCGAGACATTGCGTGTTGAGTGGCGGAACTCAACGTCGAGCTGTACTGTACTGCACTGGGCTTAAATTACTGTAAAATAAATAAAACAAACTCATTTACTTTTATAGATATATTGAGATTTACTTTCATATGTATATTTAAGAGGTATTTAATACATTATCGTGGCACGAGTACAGAAAAATGACATTTAAAATAATGATTTAACCTTCTGGTAACAGCACACAATGCCTGAAAATTGAAAGGTGGAAAAAGTGGTGTGTGCTTGTGAATTTTGAAACCAAAAATAAATACGGTTATATAAATGTACTGTTATATTAATATTTCTTAGGTAATCGGTGTAGCATTCCACGTGGGTAGCATCTGTTATTCAAAAGAAAGCTATGCAGTGGGACTGAAACAAGCTAGAGCTCTCTTTGACCATGAAGCCAAAGCCGGTAGAAAAATGAGCATCGTTGATGTAGGAGGTGGATTTTTAAGCGACCATATTAATAAAATTGACGAGGTAATTGTAAATCAATGACAATATTATATAACTAGCGGTTTACTTGCGGTTCATTTTAAATCAATAACCCAAAAATTTAATTAAATGTTTGTAAATTTAAACTTGGACGGACTTTCATACAAATTTCCAACCCCTACTTCACCCCCGTAGGGATTGAATTTCCAAAAATCTTTTCTTAGTGAGTGTCTACTCCGTAAAACCACCCTACACACTTACCACACCTACTGACGAAAAATCATGCATCAAAGTTCAATAGTTTACGCTCAGCGACGATGAGTCTGTCAATCAGGACAAGCTATTCTGTATAAATAGATCTCATTACAGAGATAGAGATATATAGATTCATTACAGATTTAAAACAAACTAACTACATTTTTACAATAGATTAAATTATGCTGTAATGCTTGACTTCTTTATTTACATTTTTTTAACAGGTGTCCGATGTAATAAATCATACAATAGATAAACTCTTTCCTGGACCGGATGTGCAAATAATTGCAGAGCCAGGAAGATACATTTCAGAATCCGCCTTTAATATGTATTGTAACATTAACAACATCCGACGGGTAAGTGTTACAAATTTATTATTAAGTAAGGCCATAGCAGCTCAGTGTGACAGTGTCTCACTATATACGTGATGGTTGTGGCTTCGATTCTAACTCGGAGGAATCGTTATTATATTTACATTATTTTACCTTATCCGCTCTGGAGACTAGACAAAGCGCGGTATAGAACTCCGCTAGTCGACACGCATGTCTCGGACTTAGATGGAAAAATGGAGAACTGGACTTTACTTGACCGGACTGAACTTTTTTAAATTTGTGATATATAGACATTTAGTTTAAGAAAAGAAATTGATTTAATTAAAATAATGTCTTAGTAAATCCTCCACAAAATATTACGCTTCGTTTAGACTGAGTTTTATTAGACGTGAGTTCACGTTACACGCCTGCTAATAAATGTACATAGATAATTTTTATAGTTACTAGTTGTCACCTACAATTTCGATTGAGTCCATTGTTCGCCAAGGAATTTTAGAAAATCCTCTTTTATATCTCCCATACAGTTCCAACAAACTTACATATCAAATTTCACATTTCTAAACGGAGTTATTCCGTGCGTTGTCTGTCCGTCACTCAAGAAGTAACAGAAGTTCTACATTTAGATATATTTCGAATTAACCTCTAACGATAATATTACGAGAACACGATTTTTTATGAACATTATAAGCTCTTGTTGGCGTGTATTTGAAGCGTCAAATAACTGAAAGTAATAAGATACTTGTAAAATAAATAAATAATAAAATTATTGCATCAGGAAACAAAACAAGGTGAAATAGTAAACATGATATACATAAATGATGGGATATACGGAACTTTGAGGTTCAACGAGTCTTGGAACGTTGTGAAGAGATTTGAGGTAAGTGTATATCTTTTGAATAATCATTGCCAGCTTGCATACTAATGCAGAAGTAACAGTAAAACTCCTTTGCAGTGCGATTACTGTTTCGGTATGCAAGTTGTTTTGTAGATTTTCTATTTTAAATGCTTCAAATATGAAATTAAATACTATATTATGATGATGACTGACTGATGAGACCGATCAACTACGAGACGAGAGAACTATTTTTAAATTACTAACCCCGTCCTCTCCTTAGTTAGCAAAAGCAAGCAAAGCAAGGAACCCTGACTTCCCTATACTTTTGGAGTTTTAACATTTATTAATATAAAACAGCAAATAGATTAAATTCTAGAATATACTCTCAGGTATAATAGGTGTAATAGGTAGGTAGGTAGTAGAGTACTTTGTACAATTACTCCTGTATAGGTACTATCCACTACCACTTTCTCAGTTGTCCTGGTTAACGGCCATTTAGTTAATACAATTAGTTAGTACGTGCAATTTAAGACGTATTTTGGGGAGTTATCGAGCTGACAATATAGTAAATAGGTACTAAATAAAAAGACCCGAAAGATGGAGACACGAGTGTCATAATTGGATTCTCAAATATTATATAATAGCAATTATTATAAAATGAAAAGTAAATAACGTGGCTTAAATAAAATATTACAAAAAGAAAATTCAAATGAACAATCGTTGTTACAGCGGCGGACGGATATTATAAATGAAAAACCAGAAAAGACGATCCTGTGGGGACCGAGCTGCGATTCAACGGACCGCGTTATGCGGAATTTGGATGTCTTTTTACCTCGTTGTACGCCGTTTGATTGGCTCATTTTCACTCTACAGGGGGCTTATACCTTTGGATTTGCGTCTCGATTTGCCTGCTTAGAAATACCTCAAATAAGATCGGTTATATCACACAAACTTTGGTGAGTATTATTGTCATTCAATTTATAGGATGGTACAGCAAAGGTGTTTCGATTAAAATTGTATATGCATTGTGGAGATCCTATTTAAAATTATATATTAAGAAATAAAAGTGAATAGAGACGTAATTGTTCGGTAAGATGGCAAATAATTTTTACGTTTTGCAGTATATACAAGACACTCGCATTAAAAAAAAACAGTCGAATTAGGTTGTTAGCCCCTGTTGAAGTTTTAGCGCCAATGATGACTGGCAGTTAGAAAATTAGCTAGTTTTGATATACCCATTAACTGTGCGGTCTCATTAAATGAAAACTGCAGGTTCAATTACAGTAGCTTTAGATAAACCTAGGACCGATTGAAAGCAAAAATTGCAGCCTTTTGAATTCAAATGGAATATCTATTTACTACACCAGAATACCTAGAATGGACTTATTATGTTCCGTCCAAGTTCTATGACAGGAAATATCGGTCCGTTACATAATAAGAAAGTATCTAAATTTGACATAAGTATGACTGGAACGCCTAATATTCACTGAAGCTTATGTGAAGGTGCATTTGACTGTTCAAGTGAATTTAGAAACTCACCTTGATATGAAGTGCTCTGTTCTGTGCCATAACTAAATGTACTGACAACTACTCAATCGTAATATGCTAGTTCACTTAATATTTCTAAAATTATTATATTACAATACAATTAGGTGCTATAATTACTTCAAATAGAAATTGATATTGATATATTTTGTTTTGTAAACCTTGATAAACACTTGTGCACTGTACTAAATTCTGAAACTTCTGTTTATATAATACTAACCACAGAAGTTCACCTCGATATCGCCAGTAACAAAGTAAAATCTGTAGACTGGCACTGTGAGTGAGCCATTTTAAGTACTTTAAATGAGAAATCGACTGAAATTAATACTCTATTGCTAAATTCGTTTAATTTCCTATATGAAGGGATAGAAACCCGGTATAAATTGATATAGTGGTGGTATAAACTGATGATGCTGTAAATTATCCATTCGAATTTTAAAAACCCCTAATCCTGATGGTTTTCTACCCTAAAATTTTACATTATAAATGGCGTACCAGTAATGTAACTAAGGCTTCAAAACCTCCAAAATTATGAAGCGTGAAATCTCTCTTAAATAGGCTACAGTTATTGCCGGATGGCGCCGGAGCTAAAGGGGAAGCGTTATTTATACCACGAATACTTTTGATACCATCAGAATATCCCCTTGAGTTCACGAGAATACAATTCTCGCTTAAAGTGTTCTTTGCCATGACAATTAAAAAGGCTCAAGGACAACCTGTTAAAATAGTCTGAGTAGACCTAGAGGAAAATTGTTTTTCGCATGCATGCAGTCTGGTGGTTCTAAAGCACAAAAATAGAACCAAGAATGTAGTATATAAAATTATCCTTAATTAACGTTTCAATCTAAGTAACTAATATGTGAAATTAGAAAAGCCCGTTATTGTAAAAACTTTATGTAATCAAAATTGAAATAGCCGCATTAAACATGTTATCCTTAAATAAATTCATGAGGCTTAGGATACTCTTTTAGATTTGGAATTTCTGCAAGAGATTTTCTAGAAAAGTAAAATTAGAATTCAGTTAATCATTTCATGTATATTTTATGTTAATCATTATTCGTGGGCGACTGTGTTTTACTTACTAGTATGATCTTTGGTTGTACCTATGAGTGGTTAGACCAATAAGTGGTGAGACAAAAAAATCGTTGGATCAATGAGTGATGAGACCAATTAGTGTAGACAAGTCGTAGAGGCGTGGAAAACGCTCGTCAGACTCCCGGTTGGACTGTTAACGTTAGACTCCTTAACTTAACATAATCATATCCTCCTCGTCCGCAAATACCTACGCCCGAGAGCCATTCCTGACGCATACCGATCTACTACCAACTATGGGCATACGTATGTAGAGCCATAGTTGTTTGCCGACATCAGTGTGATAATCATTATTATTAGTGTCGTCGTCTTATTTGATTTTATTAAGACTACATTTAATTGAGAGAATGATATTGTTGAGACAACAAAGTCTTACCAAATATAATTCAAGATTAATAAAGCGTAGCTAATTATTATTCCATCAGAAAAAGCTGTCACCGTTTGCTAGCCATGAAACAAATATTATTCAGTCAACAATAGATTATTAAACAATTTATTAAAATAATATGAATTGCAATTCAGTTTAGTATGTTAATTGTAACTTGAAGTATTTTAATATATGAATTCAAATATTATCCACACGTGAGTCAATAGTTGAATATTTTTATTTGACATTTGTATGTAACAGCTAATTATAATACCAATAGGTACGGGTGTTGTTGAAACTTCAACAAATATAGATATATAACATATATATACAAAAGTATGTAAACAAAATGTTCAATAATATTAAAAATTACTTAGTATGTTACATAGTACTATAGTTTTAATTAAAATAAAATTATTAATTGTATTAATTTAGGAACAAACTCAAATCAAGCAAAATTTTCGGTGACGGAGATTTTTTACTAAATGCTGATATTTCAACACCGCTTCTATCAACACTGCCATCAGTAACAAAAAATGCAAATCCACGGAGTTCCAACCACAATTTGAGATTGTAAAAAGATCCTTGAGTAATAGTAACTTAGATAAATTCAATAAACATGTTTGCGTAATATTTAAGTCATATTATTTCAATTTTCCCAATTCATACGTCTCTATTATAAATTTTGTTTGATATTTTTATTTGCTAGATATTAAGAAGTTATGTATGTCGCGGTAAAGTGACCAAAATTTCTTGATTTAGATTCAAATATTATGTGGCGTGAAATAACTATAAGTAATCTTTACATCTACATATTATAAAAAATTATGCACGAAGAGGCAATTATTAAAAAAAAAAGTATAAAATTAATGGCAACTTGATCAATTACAACCAGATTGCAATCAAAAGCAATTGGGAACTTACCATATTAATTTAAGCCCTTACATATTCCCGTAATGCCTATAAAAGGAGTTCTCCGAACATTTTAGTCTGAAATTGTCCACTTATGGGAAAGCTTTTCACATTATATTGTTCTAAAGCGAACATTGTACAACGGCAATTTACCTGAAATGTGTTGGGTGCCGGGTCGAAGTAATCAATGTAGAGATAGTATAGAACAAGGGTGCGTAAAGGACGCTGGCTCAGCTTAATTTACAAGCAGTTTACCCCGAATTGGCTAATAAACCGTTTAAGCCCTTTCCAATAATCGTGATGAAGATCAGATTAACAAATAATTAACTAATATTGTTCGTCTCTATTCTAGTACATCCTTCCATCATTCATATTAGATTTTAAAATACGAATGGCATTTTAAAATTTTGTTCAAAGTGGATTTATAAATAGTATTTATTCAATTATATATTAGATACTTTAAGAATCAAATATAAACAATTAATAATTTCTTAGAACGTAATAATTTCTAAGAATTTCTAAGAACAAGGAGAAATTGTTTTTAGTTATTTCTATCTATCCTGTTATTCGGAAAAACTTGCATGTAACTTTTTTTATAATCTATTTACTAATTGATACCATTGCAGTACAGTGTGACAGCGTCTGACTCTATATACAATAGTTGTAAGTTCGATTTCCACTCGGGAAATGATTATATACAATTATTTTAATTTTTTCGCTCAGGTGACAAAGCAAATCGCGGCGTTGAGTTCACCACTCAATACGCAATATCTCGGATAACGTTTACAAATGCCCTATATGTCCGTACTATCAAATATGCTTAAGTAATATTTGTGAAGTAAAAGATATATTTAGAAAACGTACAAAAAATTGAACGCAGCGGGATTTGAACCCGCACCTCTTTAAAACTGTTCAAGCGCTCTGACCGCTAAGCCATGCGTTCAACGCCCGTTCAAATCCTGCTGCGTAAAATTTTTTATACGTTTTATAAATACATATTTTTGAATTTCCTAAGTGTGCGATTAACACTTTAAAAAATGTTAAAAAATTTGTAAAGTAATTTATATCATGTAGACATGTATATATTTGGCAATTCAGTATAATCTAAAGAAAATAGACGAATGATTTATATTTTATTATAAAATTATACAGTTATAAATGATATAAACTATATCTGTACGTCATGAAGTTCTTAAATCTCGCGAACATAAACGAAAAATCGATTCTAATCACGATGAAGTTACCCACGATGATCTGAGTTTCCTTGCATTTCCTTGATGATATGTTAAAATCAAGCTGAAAAAAAAGATTTAAAAAATGTGAGATTATTTACAGAAATTTGTTCTATTATCTACGTGATATGACAGTTCTAAAACAAGTCAAAATACACAAATACACAAAACACTTTGAACAAATTGTAATTGCAACGGCGTGCGCATTTTTTTTGTGTTTTGTGTTATTTTTACTGTAATATAAATATGTAACGGCAAACCTTCATAACATTTCATTCAATATTCATTTTGACAGTAGGCTTATTATTTTCCAAAATAAAAAAGGTTACATATTAAATCCGTCTTGTAAACTACATATGGGTTTCCATACTGTATATTGGTAGCAAACATTGGTGTCATTGCAAGGTCGACCAAGATAACGAGTTATATAAAAATATTATTTAATTTTCTTTTTATCTTTATACCAAATGTAATCAGATTAATCATAAAAACTTATTTTTAGAAATCATATGCAAATTGGAACGCAGCGGGATTTCAACTCGCGCCTCATGAGGCGTGGTTTCCAAGAGGCGCGGATTCTAATCCCACTGCGTTTAATTTTTTATACGTTTTCTAAAAATATGTTTATCAATTTCCTACGTGTGTGATTAAAACTTTAAAAAATGTTAAAAAGATTAATCATACTTCAATATATGTATGTATTTATATTTCTTGAAATGACTCCTTTGAGAACACATTACCTTGTGCTGGTGCCGCTGGTGCTGCTGGCGCTGCAGGCGCTGCAGGCGCTGCTGGCGCTGCAAAGGAAAATAATCAATATTTAAAAATAGAAATGTAAAGTATATAAATTACAAAACGTACATTTAATGATTGATTTGATTTTAGTTCATATACGATAAAAGCTATAAAGCTATTGCTAAAGTACAATTTCATAAAATAAAATTGCCACCCAAAGTAGGGCATCGTGGCATAGTGGACAGCGTCTGACTGCAAACGCGATTGGTTGTGTATTCGATCGCAATTTCCACTCGGTGAAATCATCATAATTTAATAATTTTCATTTCTCCGCTCTGGTCTGGTCAAGACAAAATCCGCCGCTCAACACGCAATGTCTCGAATTCAGGCGTAAAGTGGAGAACGGAGTGTCTAGACACTAGTTCCTATCGAATTAGAGTTGCTGCGGAATGCGGGAAACGGCTGTAAAATAAAAGTTATATTTACCTGGTGTAGTAGGTGTCTCCGCTTCCTGTAAAATTATCATTTTTCTTTTAATAAAGTAATAAAGATAAGATGCATAAAATAAGCTAAGTGAACGTAAACTTTTACAAGTGAAATTACTTTTTTAAGTTCCTTAAATTAGAAACTAATCTTATCAATCTTTTGATGCTTTTGAAGCCTACATATATGAATTAAACTTATTTCTACAAACAAAACGATTGTTCCAAACCAAGTTTTTAAATTTTACAATTTTCTCCTACCCAAACATTATTCATATCATATAACATTGTCATTTCTCCTCTCTAATGATATAACAAAGCGCCACCACTTAATATGCAATGTCGTGAATTCAGGCGGAAAGTGAAGAACGGAGTGTCTTGACACTAGGTTCTATTTGACTAAGAAAAATAGGTCCACGCATAGCATCTACGTCTGAAACACGGTGAAACTGTTTTTTGTAATTTAACAGTATTATCACTGATTAAGTAAAATACGCACATATTATACGTAAAACGGAAAAAGCGTGAAACGCCAAACCAATACAGACAGATGAGTATAAAATATGGCTTTATATGGAGATGTCCAGAAAGTCTGTAATTTAAAAATACATTACACTTGCTTAACACGCAAACTAACACGGGTGTAAACAAAAAGCTATGTTCTTTTGTGTAAAGTTTATTATTTTTATGATTTATTCTTCGTCGGCAATGATGCGTTACGTAAGTGTCAATAGGTATCTAGTGCAATGAATGACTTAATTTTTTTTTAATTTTTAATTTAGTTTTATTTTAGAATAAGATTTTTTTTATTTTTGTTTTTTTGTTGAATAAATTGTAATAGGCATATAAGAATTTTGGACGCAGCTGAATCCAAAACACTTTGTGCGTTTGTACACGCTAATCTCAAAAACGGCTTAACCGATTTAATAACACTTTGTATTGTGTTTTGGTAAACATTTAGTATCTATTTCATTTCAATCGGTTCATAAATAAAAAAGTTACAACCATTTAAATTATAAATTTAAACAAAGTTTGCGATTAGAATGAAAACGCGAGCGGGCGAAAAGACTGAAATGGTTTAGTAGTATAGTGTACGCAGGCAAAGCCGCGAGTCGGTCGCTAGTTTTAAATAAAAAAATTTCGCCCACTGAATTTTGTACCCACCACTATTTTGACATCCCTCATTACATCACCATAACTTCGACTTAAATTTTATACGCATCTTTTGAACTACTGGACGGATTCGAATGAAACCTAACTTATTTATTGCATAAACAAAATCTTCAGGTAGTCTACGCCAACGAAGTTACGGGCAACTACTAGTATAGAACACGTTTAACAAGAACGATTAGTTTTCTGTAAAATACATTAAAATTCGTTCAGTTACGTGACATTGCATTTTAATAAATATCATTAATTAACTTACCAATAATAATTTGTAAATTAACAAAAGTTTCCTTATTATATCCCATTTAATATATACAGTAATAAATAATATCGTGGTCGTTTTATAAATACTGCTCCATTAGACCCGTTGACGCGTAAGATATATTTATTTTATTAATTTAATGTATAAGGCTATCGTGGCACAGAGGAAGGATTATATTTAAATCATTTTCATTTCAACGGTCTGGACCTTACACATAGCAAGCAATGGTCTCGATTTTGGCTGAAAGTGAAATTTTCTTAACACTTGGTTCTCTCTGACTACACTGCTGTGCGGGAAAAAGCGTAAAGCTTCATCTCACTAGGCTGAAAACCCTTAAATATAAATAACCTGGAGTGAGATTCGAACCTAGTCTTATAGCGTTTAGTCAACCACTAAGTAACAAGACTACTAATTTTATAATAATAAGTCTTCTAAAATCAACGTCACTTTACTTACAGATTACAATTTCAATTAAAACAGTTTTTACTCATCAATATGTAATTTCCGGCGCTTTTAATTTTCATAAAGAAATAATTGAGACAAATCTATCTATACCAATACTTTTGCCAACAAACGAAATGCTGACTCAAATTGAGATATGTATTATAATTACAATAACCTGAAGCTGCGTTCAATAATATTAATTAATACTAATTGTGATGCTTCATTATCATAGCATCACGATTTTGTGATATTTTTTACCATATCACGTAATCAAGATATTATAAAAAATATATATATTATTTCCTAACGCAAAGAGCAATCATTCTCCAGTCTGTTAACAAACTGGAAAATGTAACACACTTCACGACCTAGTCTAACTCTACTAATTGAAAAAAAAATTCAGAAAAAATCCTAGTAAGCTACTAGCAGCAAAGAAAATGTAGAGCAGATGGCTCTTAATAAGGCACCAAAGATTCATAAGGGTCATACTAATTCTCGTCACAGAATTATACATACACATACATGTGTGTGGACTTGTGGAGAACAAAATGAATCTAAAAAAGAATCAAGAATCACATAATGGGGTAACAAGGCCCTACATCTTGTATAATGCTCCTTCATAGTATCTTTGAAGTTTGCTGAGTTGATTTTTAGGTATAAAAAAACCATTTAGTTAGTTATTTTAGTTTATAATTTGAATATGCATTTTGTATCTGTATTTTTTATTACTAAATGACGCGTAAACAAGGTGTTGTTTTATCAACGTATGTGTCACTTAATATAAACGTTTATATCAACACACATGGAAGTATGTGTAATATTTATTTCATTCATTTAATAAGATTCTGATGTATTACTAAAAGACTTATAAACTCTGCACTTCATCTACATACAAGCTATGCCAAATATTCATACTGCTCCGTCTGCTCAATTTACCTAAAAATGGGTCCAATGTCTTAGCCTCGCGTATTAATGTAATTATTTAATACTATATATTTACTTACCTTCATTGAAATATATTTTTTGTTTATTTGCATGAAAAATATAAAAAGAAACCCAATTTGACAATAAACAAAACTATGCAAATTTTATATCCAGAATCATAATAAAAATATTTAAAACATAATATTAGGATGATTTGGAAAATTTAAAAGCGTGTCTTATTTAACCAAACAAACAAGCTGTAAATATGTAAATATATAAAAGCCCTCAACGGATATTTAAACCAACAAACATCACGGCTAGTGTGCCATGGTAGTCATAGGATTATGCCTCGATGGTATTTTGTATAAGTATATTATTTTATCTTTTATTTATATACTTAGTCTGACCATAAATACTCTTATAATTACTTTTGAATTTGGAATGTACTTTTTTTATTTATATAATTGTTCATTGTATTTTCTTATTTTCGCGCTAATATATATTAAAATATTCTGTGATATTAAAATAGACTGGAGCGTCAAAGAGCACCGAATTGCTGTGATTGCATTACATGAAGTAGGTATGGTGAAAATACCATTGTGTAAATCCTCCATACGCTTGGTATTAGTCAAATGTTTTTGGCTACCGGGCAATTGTACTTATCAATTAGCCTAAAACATACCTCCTTTGTTTGTGACAGAAAAATATCTGGCCGTCTCCATAGTGTTCGTACGAAACAGGCGATGAAAGCAGCAAGGAAAAGAATTCGAAGTAATCCTCCCCGAAAGCAAAAGATTTTATCTCGGAAGATAAAGATAGCATCTAGAACCATATCGTGTATTTTAATACATACTTAGGACTTGCAGCCTATAAGAGACGCACTGGTAATTTTTTAAATAATAGTTTTACAAAAGAATAGAGGAGGACTGAGTCAAATTATTGTGAAAAAGGTATAGGCTAGAAAGGTATAGGCTAGAAAAAGGTATAAAGCTAGGTAAGCCAATTAACAATACCATGTTCATTGACCAAACAAACTTTCAGCAAGACTCGGAGCCGGGTCATAAAGCTCGATCCAACCAATCTTCGTTATTAACGAACGTTCCGGACTTCATCAGAGCTGAGACTGGCTAGTTCTGATCTTAATCTACTGGATTGTGATTTATAGTTAGTTTTAAAACAATCTATGGGCACTGAACAATTTTCCCATAGATAGAGTGCGTGCTGCTATTGACAACTGGCCTCAATGTTTAATGGCCTGTATAGCAACCAATGGAGACCACTTCGAATACGCTTTATATTTTTTTAATGGTTTTATGGTTTTAATATATTAAACTAAGACACTGTAATAGTAATAAATGTTACATACAATATATATTTTTTTGTAATAATACTTATGGCAAGACTAATTATAGTAATATAGTATACAAAATGCAACTTAAATCATACATAAACATGGAACAAAAGGGACACACGAAAATTGTGGAAAATTATTATCACATTGCTTAAAAATGTAAGGAGAATTAGGTAAATCTGTACTGTGGTATATATTTCAAAATAACAGGCATCATTAATTATGGATAACTTGTCAAAGGGCAAGGGTCAAATGAGATTGCAATTTTTTTAATATAATACAGAAATTAATTTTATTTAACGTATTATTAACTTACAAAACAAATAATTTTATAAATAAATAATTGTATAAATGATTTTGATGTTCAAAGTGTTCATATTAAATATACATATAGATATATATAGAGGAATCAACAATATGATACCAGGTGGATAAGGGTATCGTGCTTGAAATGCAATTTGGTCGGATATATAGGTCACATATAATTTATGGGATGACAACACTTCATGCCTCGACTTCCTCTTCTTTTACCTTCTGGTCACCTGGCTTGCCCTTGGACCAGTCTGGCTTTTTCTGTGAAATAATTAAATATAATTGAGAATTGGCCTATTAATAATAATTCCTTGAAAGCGTGAAGCTACAATCAAACTCCAAGACGCTATTCACAATGGTCTGTACAATCCCTTACCCCGGTGCTCAAATTAACTTTCTATTATAGGTGACTTTGATTAAAATGATGAATTAGTTCCTTTTGTGTCAAAATATACAAAATAATTTATTATAATTGCAGAAAATTAATTTGTTTTTTATTCCCCAGATGCTCGATAAAGCAATGTTGTATTGTTCAAACGTTATCGTTCAATCTAAGTTCGCATCTATATGTCAATTTTAATAAGTAAACATAGTAAAGTGGATCTTAAATTCAAAGATCGCGAAACTTAGATTGTACGAAGAAAATTTTATATACAACTTTTTATAGAGGATATATCATAAAAAAAAAAAATTATTTCGGATAAATTCAAATTGTATATTAAAATGTTTAACAAGTCAGGAATTATTGAAATTCCTCAAAAATTTATATTGATGGCTTCGTTCGATATATGCAATGGCAGAATTAATATAATATTTATAGTATACAATATTTTATAAATAAAATATGTGCATAATATATAAACCGAATTAAATTATAATATATAAATAAATAATTGGCCCTGACCAGTATTAATGTTTTATGAAATTTTAATCAAGTTTTTGGATTTTTACAAAGTCAAGAACAATTGAGTACTAAAAACTTAACATTTTATATTTGAATAAATATATATATATAATTAATAAGTGCAAAACTATATATGGTTATAACCATATATGGTATATACGGTTATCCATATAATAACATATAATTAATTTCGATTAATTTGGAAACGTCTAATGAAATTTATTAATATATAAATATTTTTTCCATTCTGTTTAATTTTATAACAATGTACCAGCTATGTGCAGCATCACCAATCTAAAGCAGTGGTCTTTTAAGCATATAAAAAAGACAGAGATCTATAATGCTGTCAAAATAAAACGTGCCCATAGTAATCTCATGAAAAAATACCATAAACTTTCTGTAATAGATACTATTATAGAAATGTTATTTATTCCTTTTATTTCAATGGCTGTACAGAAAGTATACAGTAACAATAATTTAAAATATAAATAAGCGGTGTATTCATTCACCAAATATAGATGGAAGTAGCTGATCCTAAATATAAGTTTCAAGCATTCAAAACCTAAAAGACAATCCAATTTTATAAATCTTCTTTCTATAGAAAAATTTATAAGTATATAAAAGATCTTTTGACGATAACGTATATTTTTTCAAAGATCCATAGAAAAGAGAAATAAATAAAAATGTCCTACTAGTGAACTACACAGTTTTAAATCTTACACACTCTAAAGCTAAACAAAATGTGTTTGTCAATGACACTAAAAGTCGAGCTTTTACCTTAGCACCAGCACCACCCTGTAAATATCGCATTTATTGAAAGAAGTAAAATTCAAATAAGAAAGCGGTATTAAATTAAAGTGCTGTATTAAATTATTAATCTTATACTAGTAAAAATATAAAAATAAATTAAAAAGTAGAATAGTGTATTAGAATATTAATGTTTGATTTGTCTCATGAGTGTGTTAATGATGAGAAATGAATATTTGCAAAACTGAAAATGTGAATCAACCCTGAAATCTGAAAAATCAGTAACTCAAGATTTGCGAAGCTGTGGAGGTAATCTTGTGATATTAAAATTAATTTCCATCAAATTCGTTGCTTTGGCTTAAGCTCTAGTGGGATTTTCATACAACAAAATGTGTTATTGACGGTATTCATAGGCGTAATAAGGGAAGCGTATGTATACGCGCGCTCCAAACATTTCTCACCTTATATCTCTTTCGGGTTTGGATTTATAGTATAATATAAAAAATTGCCAAATTAACAACACATATAGTTTATTTTAAAAAAGTTAATTTTTATTTAATGTAAATAATTCATCGAGGAGTCGATGCGATGGGAATAAAAGTTTAAAAAGAATTCGTGCGTGAAACTAAATCACTTCTTTCCGATAGCCCAATCAGCTTTCTCTGCTTTCTTGGCCTGTTGGAACATGATGAATACTATACTAAACTGATTAGCTACAACTAATCCCTTTTACCTTTAAATAGGTAAATTAGGGTAAATTCAAATGATTCCTTTCTGGTCTTCTACTCATGTTAGTAACTATATTCCTTCCTGTATGCAGATCTATGTTTAAATATATAGATAAATAAAAATAAATATAGAAATTTCTACATAAAAACATACAGTTTTGGATGATATTTTATAATTAGCTTAAAGAAAAGTCAATAGATTCCATAATATGATTAGATGAAAATTTTGAATAAAATAACCTTCAAGTTAAATTATTGAAAATTATGTTAAAATTCATTATTTTATTAATTTGAAAATTACGAATATGTCTAATGTTTTGTTTGCTTTTGTTAATTAATTTGGTAATAGTAATTAATTAAAGGAAGACCAATTAAACTGCTCTATATCATTAAATTACAATGAATTCTTACCTCTTTGTCTTCTTCTTCAAGGGTGAATTCCTTCTTTTTGACAACCTTCAACTGGTTACGGAAGTTGAATTCGGCTGCCTTCTTTTGGAGCTTAGCGAATTTGTTCTCGTATTTGGACACCTTCTTGAGTGTTGGTTTGACGCTAGAAATAAATAATACAATTATAAAGATCTAGGAATTGAAACGTCTTATAAGCTTACGTAGTTGCTATCTTAAAACGAAATATTTACACCGCACAAAAGCAACAATAAAATCTAGTGACACGTTACTCCATTTTTATTTTTTTCTGGCAAATGTATACTGGCAAATATAATTATTTCCACGAGTGAAAAAAACCAAAGAACATAACGTGTGCAGTTCATATATATTGTTGTATAAATCACTCAAATATGATATTTTAAATACACACTCGACGCTATGACCTGAGACTTACTTTAAAGATCAGTTTATTCAATAATAAAAAAGTAAACTTAACATAAATTTGAATACTTACAATTTTCCTCTGAGGTCATTGACTTGAGAGTTCAGGTCGGCGATCTGATAAAGTAAATAGTGTAAGTACACATATAATAACGATTTCGCCAAAAACATAAAAAGCTGCTTAATTCCCAATTAGAAAATATTATAGAAAATAACTAATTTCTTTTAAACAGATTCAGAACAAAGAGAAGAAACGAAACTATGTAACTTATAAACTATGGACATGCAAAACAAGAAAAAGAAAACATTGAAAGCAAAACAACTAGAAAATAAGCCTTAAAGAGGGCAATTAGTTATCCATTAACGATTGCGGCGAAAAAGAAATTATTACAAATGAAGCATAGAACAAGATAGGTAGAGTTGGGCGTAGATTAGGCAGGGTTATTTGCGAGCTGTAGAACAGTTCCCATCAACCGTCTATTATAATCCATGAGGAATTTTCTGTCTGATGAATCCAAGATGATATAGTCCACCTAAAATATCTCATATTTGTACTCTAATAGTTTTGCCTCGTGCAAATCTATTTCTGTGCCCTGTGCTGGTTGCTGGTCTTTTACAGCACCTATTTACATAAGACTGTGCGCGGAATATATTACAAGTGCAAACACATAGCGCTAATATTCTACCTCTTCGATGTCTTAATACGAAAAGATTGCCGAATACAGCTTGAAATAGTTAGAAGAATTATCAGTTGTTACGAATCACATCAGTTGCATAATCGATTTTATAAGTACTTAACTTTGAATTTTGACTGAGTCATTATGTACTGAGATTAAAGTTTGAATATTTCAAAGCTACACAGCTTTTGGTCTTGTTAACTTTTGTTTGATCGACAATCGAAGTTGTAATATATTGAGCGCGACATTGATACGAGTATACATATTTATTTCACTTTACAGTAACATTATGTTTTTAAATGTCTATTCACCACACATACTACTGAACCCTTCGTCGCTGTGTGTGTTGCAGTGTCAGTGCAAAATCGATCGAGCTAAATATGTAGTATATGGATATGTGATGTGTTGTCTTGAAGTCGCACTATGCCTTATCGAAGATGAAGAGCATATCCGAGTGAGGGCGCCACTACCTCGGAAGAGACAGGATAGGAAAGGATCATCGACCACAGCATGGCACTTTCAATTTATACACTCGACGAGCAACTATTAAAAGTATTCGGGTGTCATAAATGGTAAGAGTTCACATATTATATCGCACTGAACACGCAAAACAGTTTTCGCGGAGTGTAACGGCACATACATGAATTGTTGGAGATTTGGAACAAGAAGTTTGACTTATGCTATGCACTTGCGTGTGCCAATAAAGGAACATGTCTATCGTTCCAATTATATTTATCGGTTCTTTACTAAATGTCTATAAAAAGAGAAAATTCAGTAAGGCCACTGAGCTCGCCACACATGAAGCATCACACGGTCAAATGCAGCGACGGTTGGTAGGTACTCGATCCATCGTTATCGAATATATTAAAGTGCCATACTATAAGGGATTAATTAATTGGGACTCTGAAGCGTTTTCGTTAATGATTAATACTCTACGGCATGCGGCATCCGAGGCTGTTTACGAGTGAACGCGTCTGTCGCGCAACTCTCTCAATAGAAGGTCTTCGCACAAACTTGCTATAAACGACTAAGGTTTAAACATTTGACGGCGTTTTAGATATCTACATGGAACGAGGGTATGACGTTAATGATCGAATGGCTACTAAGCAAGCATGCAAGTCGATTCTTTCAGTGGCAAATGGTTACAGTGTTGGTTACGCCGATGGCTCAACTGGCGTTAGTGTAGTTAATCGTGTAAGTACCATGTCAGATGGCGCCACCTCCGAACGCGTCAGATCGATTTTGCACCGCACGGTAACCTCGGCGAAGTTCGCGCGCGACATCCCTCTACTACGCACAGGCACACACCTGCTTTACGAGTACACCACTAACCCGCGCCTCGACCGTTATTTACAATCCAACAGCAAACAACCGAACACTTACAAAGCATTATATCAAAGTGTCAACACGAACTGTCACACGCGTACGTTTGTTACAGAATCGATGACTGTGATATTCACAATGGTCATAATGTATTGGTCAATACCTCATAATCTCTTTTCCTGACTTCGTGTTCCAAATCCCACTTCTGGCCCTCACACACATACATGCGGTCATAATACTGCTGTATTATTGTCTTGAGCATTGCTATAGAAAAAGGAAAGATAGATTATTGAGCCGGCATAATGAGCATGGGCATCTGTGTGAGTGGCCTGGGTTTGTCGACGGAGCGACGTGTGCATGTGTGCTGTGAGCCGTACAACTATCATGTCATGTCGTAACAACTAAATCAGAATCAACTCATATCACGTCATACGCATTCCCAATCCTAATATGCATTTTACCTCCATTTTCCTAATTTGGATAGCTCGTTCTAGTTCATATTTATCCCCTTCAAGGTTGTATATTCTGTGCCAGTACATTTGACATATCGTCTGCAGTTCCGCTAAAGAAAAACAATCACATTTTAAGGAAAACAGAAATTTCGAACGTAGCGCAGTCCGTATATAACGCTGTGGGCAGTGTAGTTTCGTGGAGTTTTGAAGCATAAGCGAAGCTACATTATCTTAGAGGTATACTATTTGCAACTGTTTATACTATTAACATTGTTAACTAAAACTCGATGAACATATCTACTTTTGTCAAAATACTAACGCACGTGGACATATTGGAACGATGTTATATAGCTTATTAATATCGCATGTTATCCACATTAGTTAAGGTATTTAGATATTAAATTTATTTTCAGCCCCCTAAATGGTAGATATGAGTCTGCTGTGAAAACAAAATATTATCATTTAGTAGTCACATTTTTGGCTGGCATTGCATTGGCATGAACTACTCAAACGCAGAGCGTAATATAAATTGCTTCGCCCAAACCAGGTCAGACCTCGAGTTCTCTTCGGGCCACTTCCATCTCGTGATCGTACTTCTCTTCCTCGAGCTTCCCGATACGCTGATGATAACCGGTAACGATGCTCGTGAGAGCCGCTATAACATCAACCAAAATTACTCCCGCTGTTACGACAAGCTTACCGAGTCCCTATTGTTATTGTCTCCGTCAACGCTCGCGCATAAAAGATGTAGGAAGTAAGTAAGAGTGTGAGTCTTAGAGAGAAATTTAATACATTAAATAGGTTTATGTAAGTATTGGCGAGTAAGTTCAACGACTACAGCTTAGAAAAGGAAGACGCGATAGAAAATAAAGGCAATCTTATAGAATGGGCGGTTTCAGTTAAGATAAATAAATGTAAAACACGCACTTCGACATCACAACGTTAAAAGAGAAATATGGTAAGTTTTGTAAGTTCGTCAAAATATAGAGCCGCCGAAGTTCGTATCGCTACCTCCAAATCTTTCCTTTTAACGATGTATTCCAGATCGAATTTTTCATCTTCAAGGTTGCCAATGCGGAGGTGGTAGTCTTTGCAAACCCTCTTAATAGTATCTATAATTCACATATATAAGTTACATGGGTTACAAAATGGGACGACCTGTAAAATTTCATGTTGTGAAGTGTAGCATTGAAGGGGCATATTTGAGTACATTTAGTGTAATGGGTTTTCGTATACGACGATACAGTTCTAATTAACTAATTCGAAAAATGTAAACTAATAAAAAACTAAATCTAATCCATCTAAAGTTCTCTATTTACCTTCGTTTGCGTCGTCAATGTTCTTGGGTTTACCGCACCTCTCTTCGATGATGCGCCTCCTTTCAGCTGCTTTACGCTCCTGTTCTTTCTTGAGTTCCTCAGCGGCTTTCTTACGCAGGAGCAACTGTTATAAGAGCTTTTTATTAGTAATTTATATTTTACTAATTATGATATTTCTAAATAATTAGCATTTGAAACGATACTTACCCTAAGCTTCTTCTTTCTCTCGGGGGTCATGAAACCTTTCTTGGCCTTCTTAGCCTTGGAGGCTTCCTCCATGCGCTTGCGCACCTCAGCGCGCTTGCGGTCGATTTCGGCCTGTTTGGCCTTCTTCGCCTAAACATTGTATAGAATAGTGAAAGTATATGTCATAATTTATTATATGTTGTGTACTGTGATTTTAAAAATAATAATATAATTTACTTAATTGTTGAACAGTGTATTAAATTTAAAAAAAAAATACTAAAAAAGTGAGAAATGTTATTGCAAATAATAATAATAATAATATGAAATTTAATCATGTCAATAATTAAAAAATAAATATATATTTGATTAAAAATATAAGGTAAGTTGTGTAGTGTAGTATCAATGTCTTCAGTCTTCTTTAGTTTACCTCCTCGAGACGCTTTTTCTGCAAAAGAAAAATATACATAATTAGGAAAAGCCAGACAGGAGTTCAAATATTAATATATTTTAGTGAAGGCATTTCAGCCGCAATTATATGCGTGTTAAGTACTATAATAACATGAATATATAGTAACTTTAAGTATACTTTAATTGCTCTTAGTGTAAATATATATATATTTTTAATTGTGGCATATAAATATTTCTGCCACTATTTTATATTGCAAAGCGTTGTTCTAGTTATTTAGATATCAAATATATTACATATTACAATAAGTAATAATATTAATGTGAGTACGAGTGCATGTACAATAGCTGTGTTCATAATTATATTGGTACACCGTGTGTGAGATAACAAAATGAAAGCTGTTATTTACGAACATATATGTTTGTTTGTTTAAAGATATATTAATAATGTAAGCATTAAACAAAGAAATTTGTCGGACAGTAACTTACGAAGTTGTGTAAATAGAAAATATCTGTGAAAAATCATTATGGTAACAAAAATTTGTATCGCGATCTTCTCACAAAAAGTGTTATTCGATACAAAACTATTTTTTTTGTTTTATTTTTTTTGTTCACTTGAATATGATAGTATGAACCTGTAATATTTATGTAATGTAAGTGAGTATAGTAACTAAGCTTTTTAATATTATTAGTTTAATACCTGAGTCTCGAGGAGAGGAAACAATCAATACTGTTGAATAGCCCCATTGATCACGACCACCGACAGGATCAGATGTTTTGACGAAGGCGAATAATGAAACAAAAATAATAAAATATATTAGATTTTGGACTTAAAATAAAACTTTATATAAACACTTTAACTTTTTTGTATTTAACAAAACACTGTATCGATTGAAAATCTTAACAATTGTCTTTGACAGACTATTCATGTTATGTTACAGCTTCACTATTTCCCCGAATAGCAGGGTACAGGGGTGGAGAGAACCTAGTGTAACGCTGGATATTAAAAAACAATTATAAAAGTAAAGTATTTTAGATTTACTTACGATACTTTGTGAGCTTAAAAAATTAAAAAAATATTAATCACATTTTTTACAAATATGTTTAATCGAGTAAAGTTCAGTGATTATTTCTATTCATCTTACCTCACTTCATCATCCGCCATTGTGTATGTGTTGTTTGGGGTGTCCTGTGAACATAATACATTTATTAAATTTATTAAAATAAAAAAAAATCATAATTTTTCCATTCAAAATTCAGAACCTGTAAGAAATAATTATAACTCCATTATAATTAAATTTCTCAATTTTGTTTTGATTTCCTCAGGGAATCGTACAAGAGCCTAGTTAAAACTTCCCAGAGAAGGTACAATGGACTTACATAAAATATTAAGTACAGAGAAATTTTACAAAACAGTCATTACAATTCCTCTAAATACAATTCCTCTAAATAATTGTATTTTAAGCAAAGACAGACATTCTGTTATATTAGTGTACTAAGTCTGGCCATTAATATTAATGGCCAGACTAAGTATACTTTGCATATATAATAATTATTAGAAATGCAATAATTAAAAATAAACATAATATTACTTTGGAATTCTCTTTCTCATCTCTCTCTCGGAATCAGTCATTTTTATATGATTGTTCATTGTGTTTGGTGGCTGACCATCCACACAGTGTTCGTACGAAAAAGGCAATCAAAGCAGGAAAAGAGTTCATAGTTGTCCTGCCCGAAAGCAAATATTTTTATCTCGGGAGAGAAAAATAGCACCTAGAACCATGTAGCGTTTTCTAAAAGATGACTTAGAACTTGCAGCCTATAAGAGACGCACTGGTATTTTTTTATTTGATAATTTAAAAAAGAATAGGGGGTATAATCAAAACGCGAATGAAGGTCACAGAAAAAATAGATTACAGGTGAGATTTTTTTTACAATTAAGGTAAATTTTAACAAACATTTAAATTACAGTATTTGTGCTCAAAGCTCTAAAGAAGCTTCCCAATTAGTCAACATAGTAACACGTGGGCATTATACTACTTTTGTGATGGTTTCGTCCCTGCCAATGCTAGCAATGCTATAGCTATGATAGAGAGACTGAGCCATATTTTTGTGAAAAAGGTATCAAAACACCGGTTCAAGTGTATCAAGATACCATTCTAGAGAATGGTTAAGCCCCTTAATAACACCATGTTCAATAACAAGAATGGTGGCTCGATCCACCCAATCTTGGTCAGAAACGAACGTTCCGAACTCATCAGATCCGAAGACTGACCGTCATCTAGTCCTGATCTTAATTCACTGGATTATGATTTATGGTAAATTTTAGAGAGTAAGGCTTGCTCTAAACGCCATGATAATTTGAAGTCCCTAAAACCATCTTAATATTAATAAATGTTATGTCAAAAGTAATAGTAATAAATGGTACGTAAAATAAATGTTTTTTTGTTTTTCTTAGTAATAATATTTATGGCAAAATTAAATGATTACAGTAGTTCGTTATTCTATTCACATTCATAAAGTTTTTGTATTGAAATTATATACTGTAAGCTATTTGGATAGTTGCCAATTTCCACGATGTTAAACTCTGATATTTGATATTCTCGCGAAGCTAAAAATTTGCATGCTAATATTAAATCATCAGTTTAAAAATTCTTGCGGCTATGCATCTGTCCACAATTAATCTATCATGGCCCTATAGATGTTATAAATGGATAGTGTAAAATGCGGTTTTACGTAAACGAGTTCTTTAATTAGTTCGTGTGGGTTCGGGCGTGTTCGGGAGCGTTAGTCACTACTCGGGCGGACTGAAATAGGTTCGCGCATACTCCCGCGCATCCTAATTTGGTCGCAATCGCTTCTACTTCGATTACAGGCGTTTCAGGCGTCAAGCTCATCGCTCGTGTAATAGGATACGTTTTATATAACGGATGTTATTCAGTATCAATATTATTAATACTATACGTTTAAAGACAAATTATTTTATACTTTATTGTACTTAATTGAATATAGTGTGCATCTAGAAAGAAACGTTTATATATGGATATCTAAAGAAATATTTAAATATATCAAACTTATTTTATTTTGTGTTATTATGCTACCAAATTACGAACGGCCTTAAGCATATTGCAATAAAATATATATATATTATGACTTCAATTCTTTAGTAATGTCTTAGGAAGTGCAAATGGGTATTCATAGCTCTCCGCTAACGGAAACGAAATGGACGGAACATTGAATGGAAAAGCCAAATCATATAAAAAATAAATATTTGAATTTTAGAAACATAGAAATTCTATCTATCAATCAGTTCACGTTGTTTATTTCATTTCAAAACCTGTCAAAGCCTATGAAAAATTCAGAATATTCATAAAATGATAATTGAATTAAGTAACCGCAAATAGAAGCTTTCATAAGCTAGTATTTCATCTAACTATTTCAATGTCACGTCCTAAATCCAATGTGCAAGTTACATTAAGTAATATCAGCGACGTCAAGTATTAATTCTATATCTTTAGAATAAATCTGGACTGCATTTAGAATACTCAAGAATTCTACTAAGTTTCCTGGGAAATTTCACAAACTTATACTATCACACACACGAGCAATGCATCACGGCGATCCATTATAGAGGACGTTGATATATCACTTCACTGATACTCACAGCGATATCACGTTCTTTAAGTTAGTATAAATTTCACGGACTCACCTACGGCAAGAAAAAGAAGATGGCCCTATAGATGGTTCAGCCAACACGAGCCACAGTTGCTGACTGGCGGTCGGCGGGCGGTAAGGTGCGGCGGGTAGTGCGTAGGCGCAGACCCCCCGCGACCCCCGACCGCATGCCCCGAGGCCGGTATCCCCCCATTTCTCCCCTCTCGCGGACATTTTTAGAGCAGTGTCGTTTTGACACCAACACCGAAATAACACACTATGTAAGCTCCATATGAAAATCGGATGCTGCGTAAACATGCCAGGTTAAATTTTGCTAGCATTTAAATAGACTGTTTATTTTTTATTGAAATTATATGTAACATAATTGTAACTTTTTTTCAATCTTTGAGATATTGAAGGAAAGATAAAATACCAGGACTGTAACAGCTTAGAAATTGAAACAACACTTTATTTCCGCAACCTCTATCGAAATAACAATGTTGAGGAAAGTTCAAACTCAACAAATTGAGCAGAACTTCCAAGTTGTCCCCCGAGTACCCTTACTCTTGTCGCTAAAGCGAATGTTTGCTTAGGATGTGTGTTTCTTTCTATTTCTTGTGTGAGGCGAAATATTGAAAAAGCTCTTCCTGACTTCAAAGAGATCTTCACTTGAGTGTTTTATTTATTTATTAAATATACTTCGTATAATATTAGACTTTTATTTCTCTTCATACCAGCATATAAGATGGGCGGCAACCTCTTATGTCAATTGTCCCAGTATAAAGAAGCACATATTTGTATAGTGAATTATATATTTTGTACACCGAGACCGAATAACAAGTATAACTTAACGTCAGTAAAATAAATAAATGAACAATGGAAAGAATGTTAAAAGTATAACAGTTTCTTCAGCGACGCCCTCTTAGTCAAACTATATTGGATATAAGCGAACTCGCATCTGTCAACAGTAGTCGTGAATTCAAATTCATTTCAACTGAGAGGAATGGTGTTGGAATAAAAAGAATGTGTTTCCTATAAAGTGCTAAGGATGCATGGGAGAAGTTGTTTCTCTTACTTTCTAACTTGTACCCAAGAAAATCGTGACATAGTACAGCGTTTGACTGTATACGCAATGGTTGTGGGTTCGATTCCCACTCGGAGGAATGATTAAATTTTTTGTTTGCATTTCTCCGCTTTGGTGACTAGACGAAGCGTGAAATTGACATCCGTCACGTAAAATAGAATATATCGGATTCGAGCGGAAGGTTGAGTACAGAATGAGTTGACACTTTGTTTTCTCCGCCTACTATGATGTATAGGAAAGGGTGTGAAGCTAGAATAATTTGTGCTCAAAGAACTATTAAAATGACATTATAAAAGCTACATGCAAGTAAATGATGAAAAAGAACTATATCAAGTGCAGATATTAAAGTTGAAAACAATTGAAAATAAAAGCTTCAAAAACTTAATTCACAACAAATCCTAACTCTTGATATCATTATTTTTTTATGCCGTCCTTTATATTAAGTTACAGGGGAACATATGCTCTTGACAGATATACGCAGTCACGTACTCGCATACATGACTTTACTACAACAGTGCCTCAAATTTACGAGTCAGACGCTTTTACTGAGAACTTTTGATACTATTTATGGAAAGAAATATATAATTGATGTTTGATCATCATCCCAGTATAGCACAAGTTGCAATTTGAAAGCCTGTATTGAATTTTTTTCCATTATAGTAGGTAAAAATAATCTTTTTTTAAATCCTGCTTGATGAGTAGTTATTAAAAGCTAATATTCACATATCTATGAAAAATCTGTAAAAATAGTGCGGATGAGGAGTGGGGTCAGATTATGCTGTCCAATAAAAATGTACTTCATAAGCGCTTTTTTTTCAGCTTAACGCTTTTCCCGCATAGCAGGGTAGTTAGAGAAAACCTACCTACCTCCGTTCTCCACTTTTGTTGGGTGGCGTAAATCAACGCCCAGCTTTGTTTTAAGTACTAGAGCGGAGAAATGTTATTTTTTTCTCCGAGTGGGAGAATCGAAAACAGAACCAATTGCGTTACAGTAAGATGTTGTTCCATTGCACCACGAGAGTGTCCACAGTTCTAATGGAAAAAAACGAAAATAACATTTTTAACAAATGAAAGAAAAGCTGCTTTTTTAATACACTTGCTTAATTATATTGAGTTTATATTTCAAGTTGGTGATTTTAGCTATATTCTTTAATGTATTTATTATTAATTTAGAGTGTTAGGCCATGCGATTTTTGTACTTAATGTATCCCAAAGACGTTGGATTCACCTTCTTTGTAAAAAAACTCAAATACCTCACTCGATCTAAGCTTTTGTCAGTACAATACGAGAGCATGTTGCAATGAATAAAAAATTAGTCAAGTTGATCAGTTTGTTTTTAAGTTTGTATAGTAGAAAATTACGGCATGCATTTTTCTATTCAAATAAATAACAAATTATTACAATTTCTTTTGTTATATATATTTGATTAATATTCATGAAATTCTTTTTACAAAAATATGCAACTGTAAAACCAACTGTTACGATCTACCTCTGTATAGAATAAAACAGCGAAGTTACAATAAAAAAAATATATAGCTTTAAAATATCGTTTCGGAATGTTTATGTAGTAGAAGAAGAAGTATTATCCAAATAGGTACATTATTATATTCTATACAAATACAATATGTTTTTCTACGAATTATATGTAAATATAATGAAAATGTGAATTTTATTATATGTTTAAATATTATCCATAGTAATGTAAATGCGAGAGTAACTCTGCCTGTCTGTGACGTCTAACGGCTAAGCCGCTGAACCGATTGTGGTGAAATTTTAATATAGAGATACTTTAGAGTCTTGGTGTATACATGGGTAGTTTTTTCTCCCATTTGTTTTAGTTAAAACGCAAAAACTGATTATTCTTTTTTCTCTTCTTAGATATATTATTAATTTTTTTATCATATTTCAAGTAACACAAATCACTTTGATATGATTCATTGGCAGTCCCCAGCAACCTCGTTTGCATTGACTTTATAACCTTCACATAAGTTCATAACCGTTTGTAACCTTCACGGAATATCATCTCTTATCATTCCCCCACACTCCTCAAAGAACATATATAACAAATTTCAGATCTCTACATCGAGTACATTCAGCCGTGCCTTATATATCGGTCACTGAATGAGTAACCTACATTTAGTTAAAATGTATTCTAAATTTCAATATATAAGTAAAAGTGATATAAAAAGTTATATCACTATTATTTTAACGCATTAAGTATAAGAGTTAAAACAATAAAATTTCAAATTAAGAACAACTACAATCAATAAAAACAAAACAAGTTTTTTTTTTAAGAAACGTCAATCATACCATCATAGTACAATAAATCTGGACTTTGCATAGTCTGATCTCAGAGGTAAAAGCTAACAAAAATATTCTAACTTCATAAATATAAATTATTTGTTGAGTATTGTCAAAGCCTATTTGACATTGTTTTAACGAATACTGGTGACTCATAAACGCCAGTATATAAAATAATTAAGTAACAAATTTGTTTTTTATTTAAACCTATTCACTACTGTAAAAATAATATTTATTGATGCTATTAGTATACTCGTATATAATTATATTAGGCCAAAACTGTGGCTTGACTCTTCACCACCATTTTGTTTGACTTATACTATAGCATTATAAAAGTTTGAATCTTGTACAAGATTGTTTTTAAGTATTTTATAAATATAATACAGAACCGGATTAGAACAAATAATATACTTTTAAAAATATACTTTGTCCAGGATTATTTAGTTATGACAAGTGTAATAGAAAAAATTACATATATCTACCAAATGGTAGTGTGTAATTTTAAATTAAACTGACATTCTGCACTTATTTTGTAGATACACTTTAACTGTACCTGATTTAATACTCATATAGATCGTAAATAAAAAATACTTATATCTATACATATATATATATATATATATATAGGGTTCTATTATTTAAGATCTATACTAAGTCTTAGTCTATACTAAGAAGACCATATAAATTATAAAAAACAAACCTATAATTATTTTATTAATTATATTAAATTATAAGTGTATATAAAACACAAAAAAAAACTGATTGCAGTATTCTCGTGATGAAAACGCATTGAACGACTGAAAAATCAGGGCGTTCAGAGCGAGTTATAGCGACTCTAATTACAGTACAATCAATCTCCGCCCGCCTTCCACACTTTCGCACCGTATTTCATATTTCCACAATTACCGTTAATTCAATAATGGTGAAATGGAAATTGTAAAATAGCGTAACGATTTGACTGTATTTAACAACTTTGTACTAGAGGCTTAGCTTATATTAGACATTTAATTTGTATACCTACTGCATTTTGCGACGACAACTACGACGAACAGTATTCCATACTCGTATTATTGACCTAAATAACGTGTAAAATATGATACTTTTCAATTTCCAGCGCCATTATTATTTGTATATAAAACTTACAATTAAATAAACAATGAAAACAGTGTTTCAGCCTCGTAGCTCATGTACATACAGTATACACCCAATAACACTTTATCTGAATCTAAGCTATAACAAAGCGAGAATGGAATTGCAGCAAAATTGAATTGAAAAATACAGAAAATGATTCGATTGTCCGGTGATTTGTAAACGAAGTCGCTCTAGTAACGAAACCTTTTCAAAATAACCAACGGCTCTCGGACTATTGTAGCTAGCCAATAGTAGTATACTCTCATATCATATTGTAGAATAGCCAGCTCTTTGTGGATTCACTGTACTGTATATGATATTCTCCATGAAATGTTTTAAAAATTATCGGACTGGAGTTTGGAAACTCTAAACTTATTCATATGTTCTCGTCTGATCGCGAGGAAAACAAACTGGTAACTTCGTGTAACAATAGTAGTTTACTCTTATATCATATTGTAAGATTGTCTGCTTTTTGTGTATTCACTGTACTGATATTCTCCATGAAATGTGTTTAAAATTATCGGACTGAAGCTTTGAAACTTTAGATAGCATACCTTATTCATATGTTCTTGTCTGATAGCGAGGAATACAAACTACTAACTTCGTGTAAGCTTGAATAATCTCAGTTGTAAGGCAATTTCAATAATTTACAGAGAAGATGTATTGTTGTTAATACGATAATATTCTATAGTTTATGTAATTAAATATCTCATTTGAGGATATTTGGAGTATATCCAACTAGTTTCACTAAGGCTGGGAGTTCAAATTCCACAGAAGTGAACGTGTATTTTTAATAATAGCCAATAAGACCCGCTATTGTGGCGCTGTCCCTAAATTAATTGCAATTGTAAATAAAATATAAAATTAATATAAGTTTAATAAAGATGTACAAACGTTATAGGTTGATCCATAGGGATCAACCTATAACGTTCTAAGTGTTCCTTGGCATAGGCCAAGGAACACTTATATGTGGAAAATAAAATCCATCACTATTTTTATAATGAACGCAAAATGGAAAACGGAGTGTTTTATGGCTTAGTTCTCTATTTCTACCTCGTAAAAAAAGTATAGACGAGTGGTAAAGATGCTAGTAACAAGACAGCGTCTGAATGGAAAACGTGTCTAGTTGTGGGTTCGATTCCCACTCGAGCAAATGATAATGTTTTAAGTTATTGTCTTGTATGTTTTCTTCTTGTATGTTGTATTGTTATTGATATTGTATTTCTCCGCTGCGGTGATGAAGCGGGGCGTTGAGTTTTGCCACTTAACAAGCAATGTCTCGATTTAGGACGGAAATTGGAAACCGGAAGTTGGGTTCATATTACCTAGTATGCTATATGGAAAAAAGCGTGAAGCGAAGCTGAAACAAAAATTAAACCCCATAAGATTTATAAAAAAAATACTTATGTATGTAGTAAAACGTAAATAATTACAAATACATATTACTTTTACATATGTACATATATAGACACATATATAGCTATGTATATACATAGGTATACACGTATATGTTTTAAGTAATTTAAATGAAAAAATACATTTTTAATGGAAAAGCTCTACATATCAAGGCAACATCGTCAAATGCTGTAATGAGACTATAAAACCAACAGAAAGCTGTTCTTAAAATGAAAGCATAAAATATTAAACGACTTTTTGAAGACGTATATTTAATGTACTGTGCATTCAGATAAATTGTTTTATTTACATGAAATAAATACGATATTCTGTGATATTATAGTAAAAAGCAGTGGTAAAATATAGAGATATAACAAATGACACATTGAGTGAAAAGTAAGACTAAAGAGCTTGTGGTAAGCTGTCACAATGTCCCTGTCACTTTCAGATTAGTATTTACAACAATTATAATACAATGAATCTAAAATCCACATTTAAATTTGTCTAAATTAGGGATAATTTATGTATGTTTTGCATATTAACTTAGTACTATAAATTTCTTCTCACTGCACTGAGGCTTCGTAGTAGCATGTGCGAGCAAACCTGCGACGTCTCATTAGGGTGGAGAGGGTTTCCACTGAGTTTTACTAAACAGTATTGGGCTCACCGGTTAGTCCCACAGTATCATCCAGTTCGTAGGGCAGTCCTGCCTGCCTTGCGCCTGGATGGTCTGCGTAAATGACATTTCGCAGGGACACAAAAAAATAGAGTACTATTTACAGTAGTCCGTGGTCACAGGTAGACCTAGTCGAAACGTCGGGTTCTAAAATGTATTTTCTAATACCAAAATTACACGCGATTGATCCAGTTAAAATAGTTTCATTTCAAAATGTGTAATAATCGTGAAAATCAAAGAACTTATTAAAAAAGAGTACTATAAATTTCATATAGCCGTAGAAAGTTTCCGCTGAGTTCGTCATCTCGCACAAATATGGTCTGCGTAAGGTTAATTTCATAGTAACGCAAAAAAATGCTATACATTTTCATCTACTGTATTTAGGTTGAGAGAAGTGAAATTTAAAACTACAATCATTTGTACGACAGATGTCACAGATTCTTAATGACATGATATATTTTTTTGTTAGACTACTATTTTTTTTTTATTATATCTTAAATAAAACAACGAACCAAATGGCTTTGGTCGTAGAGCTAGAGAAAAAAAGTATAAGCATCAATATGTTTCTGTTTAATGAACTAAAAATATATAAATTATTATAAAAATGAGGCCAACGTGGCGCAGTGAGACAGCGACTGACTGTAAACCTGAATAGTTGTGGGTTCAAATGATTATATTTAAAATATTATAATTTATTTTCTTTAGTACCTAAGCTAAAGCGTGGCATTGAGTTTGGCAACTCAACACGCAATGTCTTGATTTCAGGCAGAAAGTGGAGTGTCTTGAAACTAGGCTCTCCCTGACTACCCTGCTATGCGGGAAAAGGCGTGAAGATGAATTATGAGATAACCAACACTCCAATTGGCTAGACAAGCGAACAGCTGTAAATTATAAAAAAGTATATGCAAACCATTTTTGAATACCAATAATATGAAGGGCAGTACGCGAGGCAATTAAGAAATCGTTGGCGGTAGTTTGATATAAAAATTGTATCAACTGAACAGATGCATGCCACGTCAGTTTACCTGTGACCACGGACTACTGTAAAATATTCGAAACGTCCAGTTTCTATAATGTATTTTCGAATATAAATAATATACGCGAATAATCCGGTTAAAATAGTTTAATTTGAAAAAGCTCATAATGCATTTGTTTGCTTAATTTTTGTGAATGTAATGGTAATAATGAGTTATAAAATTTTCAATTGATACAGTAAGCTATAAAAATATCCTATTTAACACCTGTCCTATTCAAATCTACTCGTATGCATTCATAAATATTCTACAAAGCTTTACAAGCTCAAAATGTTGACAGAAATGTGCGAATTCATATTTTTGCTGATCCCATAAATGCATGCATGCTTTAAAAAAATATATGATATTTTGTTCACGTCACTTCAACAAGACTAAAACCGATTAAAATGTCAGGTAATTTAATAACCTTTCTACGTCGCTTGCTAAAAAAATTCCTGAAACTTTATTTTTCACAATATTCGTTCGTGGCTAAATTTTAAAATAAATTTATTAATAAACCTATTGGAAAACATAATAAACTTCAGTCCAATCCCGAATATTATTTATATAATTTATTACAGATATTGTTTTATTCATTGGAGTCACTGAAACAATAAGTCATGATAAAACAACAATATTATAGTTAATATTGTTGTTTTAATTAAAGAAATAATGAATTTTTAGCCCTGAGAAAATCTATGCAGCAAGATTTGAACCCGCTTCTCTTGAAAACGGTTCAAGCGCTCTGACCGCCAAGCCATGCGTTCTACATCCAGCTACGTTGAAATTCTTATACGCTTATTACAACTTATATTTGTTGTTAGCATCTCTGTAGAGTGATTTTTACAAATTTCTGCTACCCAAAGATTATTCTACGAATAATCGTCTGGCAAGAGAGAATGCTATATATTAAATATATTTCTTTTAACATTTTCAAAAAGTATATTTCCTTAGTGTGGGAATAACACTTTAAAAATATAAAAAAAATAAAAATGTATATTAGGAATAAGTATTATTTCTTTCCTTTCTTACTTAAGCTTATAATCTAAAAAATATTATCACGACAGTGGAGTCGCTTTTGGTATACATTATTATTTAAATTAATAATAACTTCCGATTCGCTCGCGGCTTTGCCCGCGTGTATTACACAAATATAGGTATTTCGTATTTTCGTCAACCCGCGTTCTCACTTAAATGGCAAATATTTATAATTTTATCGGATAATGTCTTTTATAGAATAATTTTTATTCGCTCGCGTGAATTATAGCTGTTTCGCATTTTCAGAAAAACTAAAAACTAACGAAGAAATTATATTCTTTCTTTTGTATAAATTTACGCGGGCGAAGCTGCGAGCGGGTAGCTAGTATTTAAACAGACTACTGTCTATGTTCATCACAAGACCTTCAAATATATCTTGGATTCAGCGGTTTGGACGTGATGACGTTACATACAGGCAGAGTTATTTTCTCATTTATAATATTAGGATTAATGAATTTAGATTAGCATGCTTTCAATATTTGACCCTACTACCGAATAATACAGTCTAAAAAAGTCGTCGTTACGAAATAAGAATTTAGTTTAGCCCTACTTTGAACACTACACTACTAATAGTTTTTTTCTGGCTGGATGCTAATATTTATTAGTGACTCTAGAATGAGCGGCAAGGGAACCTTTATAGGTTTCCGCTCGGTCCCATATTTTAAACCTCAGATATCGTCGTCAATATTTTTTGCACTGCACGCAAAATGATTACTTTTACTTTGATATCTTGCGCAATTTACGTAGGAAGCTCTAATTTCTTTAATATATATAGTACAGTCTATATTACACTGTGAAGATGTAGCTTTCTAAAGGGGAAAGAATTTTTAAGTATGAGTAAAATCGCAACAAACATACAAACAAAACTTTTGTACTTTATTATTATAGAAGTATAGATAACACGAAATACTTTCGCATAAATAAATATATTTAATTTGGTTTCTTACAATTTTTCAAACTAAAAATGAATCTTCTTGTCAAAATCGTTATGCCATCGCCAATACTGCGCAGTGGGCACTAATATTTGATACAGTAATTTCTAGAGCCGTGGAATTGTTGGCTACAGAACAAATGAAAGTACGTTTCACTCTGCATTTGGAACTATTTGAGATCTAAATTGAAACAGTGAAGCCCCGGGGCTATTAAAATTATAAACTTCTATGTATACTCAGTAAGCTATTATTTGTCATTTCTGTTCAAATAAAGCAGTAATTAAAATAGTGGTCATTAAACTGGGGCCCAATTCTAAAGTATACACTAGTATGCTTTGATTGTCATATTTGAATGTTTGCTTTATAATTAGTAATTTATTTAACAAAAACTAATAACATATGTAAATAAGTAGCATTCGTTTTGTAAAAAAGTCCAATATTACTTTTCAAATTAAGACTAGTTAAATTTACTTAAAGTGAACAATTTGTCTGATGGTTATAAAACTTTATATGAATTAAAAATGTAAGAAGAATTTAAAACAGGATTAATTTTTTCTATTATAATTAAACCTGAGCTCTATGAAACACTTACTAAGTACACTTGTATAAAATTTCGTTAAAATTTGTACAATATCCCAGAATTTAATTCTATTAATTATTTTATTAATGCCAATTAAAAGAGTTTAAAGTGTTGTAGTATTTCATATGTGTTATGTGTAAGTACTTATTGTAACAGCTGTTTGTTTTCCCAACTTAAATAAAAAAAAAATAATAAATATATATTTTTTTTAAATTTTCAATTTAAATTGGTTTCTTTTTTTTGTTAACATTTTTTTAAAGTGTTATTCCCACACTAAGGAAATTGATTTCCAAATATGTATTTTTGGTTTCTTTTTATTTTTCATATCAAAATTAAATTTATTTTTAAAATTGCTACTTTTTGCATTTTTTTTCATTTAATACATAAAGAATTAACCAGCACGATCTCAGTTACCAGATAGCAGATACGAATTGGCCCATGACGACCTCATTCTTTCTTTTACCGTCGCTATTTCTGGCAACGCGTCTTTAAACAGATTGAAATAATCGTGTAACGTGCGTGTATCAAACCTATAATTAAGTAATCTGTTTTTTTACATAATATTAAATATTGTACTATTATAGGTTCAAATAAAACATACAATTGACTTTCAGACTCAAGCATAGCAACTGTATATATTATTTATCTCAGTTCTTTCCTTTTATCACATCAAGGATAACATAGATTAAAATATAAGTCTTGTACAATGAAAGCCTTGAATATTACTAAATTATTTTGCAATGTTACACCCTGCCGTTATTTACGCAAGAAAATTTATTACAATCCAAATTGGGTGTAACAAACGAGTTCATATTTCTGTGCGAGCTTCCACGTCGAGTTTGTTTTGTTCAAACCCACGCGATACTGTAATTCAACCTCGCGAGCGTATCTCGCGAAACGTTAACAAATAAGAGCCTTAAAACCTCTAGAGAAATGTCTTCGAAAGGAGACACAAATCCAACGAGATTTAAGGTAAATCCAAACATCATTTTGAGACAATTTGTCATAACAACGATTGCTTTCAGTATAAGACCATAAAGAAAAGTGTTTTATATAACGCCGTAGCTAAACTCAAATGGATCCTGACAATCACATATGTTACTGAAATATTGGGGTATCGGTTGTAATAAATGCGAGATGGAAAGACAAGTGCGTGAAGCTGACTGACTTTGAAAGAAAGCAATTCATTCCCTTTTTATATTTACAATGTTTGCGATATACATATGTTGGGAAATAAATGGAGCGCATATCGGGTAACACGTTTTTCTTGGATTTCGTGGCATTCGAGTGAAGAGTATGTAAATAATTAATTTAGTAGAAAATAAAATATATTACCATGCAATGTGTTTATATGGGCAGGATGAACTGTCACTAGAATTGATGCATATAGAAAATAAAATAAGGAAGGGGCAAAGGTGCTATTATAATAAAATAACAATATTTTTTTCAGCTCTTTACGTTTTCGAGCATAGCAGGTTAGTCAGAAACCTAGTATCATGACTCTCCGTTCTCCACATTCCGCCGATTCCGAGACGCTGCGCTTTTTCTTGAGAAACAGAGCGGAAACATGAAAATATTTTAAAACAGTATAAATATTATTAGTATTTTACACGTTTGATATACGATAAGTACATATGTCTTAGATTTTTACTGAGAAAAATGGCAGAATTGTGGATTGTCCAAGCGAAGGTGGTCCATCAACGACATCTTTAATATAACAAGCTACTACTTTGATCAATTATCTGAAGTACGTAACGTCTTCAGCTGTGTCAACAGGGTTGCTATGCTTAACGGTTTTGTTTCTAATCTAATAAATTTAGTTTTTATACTTATTGTACTTAAATTCGTTGTATTTTTAAACAGTTTTATTCATATATTTATAATTATCTAAGCAATTATAAAATATTACACACAAAAGTAAGCATAGCAGCAAGGTTCGAATCCTAGCCTCGTAGATACTTGGATATCGTCCAAAAGACCGCCACGCAAAGTGCCACGACGAAATTCTTTTACAGATACAATAACCGCTGTTAACATCTGCGCGGAAAGAAATCATCAATTGGATAGCTCGGGCGTAAGCCGTGTATTTTTGGCAAATTACTCTCACGCCATCTATGAACAGTGTACTGTACTAGTCACGTTACGAGTATATGAAAACAACGCTATCTAGTTAAAGTGCACAGTGACTAATTTCTTATACACTTGTTCGTTCCACTGAAAATAACCTGAAGCGGAAATTTAACGTTCTTTCATAGCATTTATAATCGTTTCTCATAGATGGCGTTTTGTTGAGGATGATGTTGCGTTATTTGAATACTAACAACAATTTAAATACTAGTTTAGCTGAAAAGAAAGTAAAAGTTAAATATTTTATTGAAATTATGCTTGTAATTATTATTGTATAATAAATATACATATTCATTAGTATAAATTATACTTTATTATTAATTATACATATGAATATTTTCTTAATAAATTAAATAAACAATACTTATTTGTACTTTAGATATACAGATGTTACTGGTTAATTTTGGAAAAAGTAAAATAAATACTTTATTATAAAACGTCAATACTTGAGTGCCTTTTGCCAGTCCCTGTTGTATAGACGATTTTTAAACGTCATAATATCATTAATCAACATTTCTATTAATTTATTTATATTTTATTATTGAATATAATATGTGGAATGAAGGAGGTCATCAAAATAAAGTGACAGCGTCTGACTACACGATGGTTGTAGGTTCGATTCTCATTCAAGAGAATGATCACATTAAAATTATGTGGACTGTAAACCTTGACTCTTTGTTGTCTCTGCCTGCTATTCGAGAAAAGCGTGAAGCTGGAAAACATATAATGATAATTTAAGTAGAAAGAGCTCACTTTACTTCTAAGTTACCATTTATTTTAATATAAAAATTATTATAAAAATAAATCTGTACTTTCGTATTATATAAAAAAAACAGCATTTCACAATATATTTGAATATCTAGATGTTTCAACAAAGTAATTTTAATACGGTAATTGCAACATAATATTTCTCTGAGTGTATTGATTATACAGTGACGTCACTAAGGTCTCTCACCTATCTACCCACAAAACGCAGAACGATTCACAATATTGTTTATACTACTTTAATTAATAAAGAATTTAACATACTATATATACTATAACTATAGTGGCTACCGACTAAAGTATCAATGGATTACTTTAAAATTATTTTTACGAAACATTTCTTTGGCACCTATAGCACTAATAAAATACAATAATCTTGTTTTATTAACCTAGAAAATACTTTATTTTTAAGAAACAAAGACGTGAAAAAGATAAATTCCTAGTTGCGTGTTGGGTTGCGGAGCCCAACACCGCGCCCATTATATGGATATGAATATAATTTAAATATAATCATTTATTCGAGTAGAAATCGAACCCTCAACCAATTGGACGCTGTCCCACTGTGCCTTAATATATTGTAGGTATATAATATGTTTTATATATTTTTTTAGCAGATGGCTCTAACAACCTATATGTGCTTTGGTTCTTTGTTCAAATGTCTATTATTACTTATTATTACAACCAAATTTCTTAATATGTGTTAAATTTAGGTTATTTCAAAACTCTATCAAAACTCAGAGGTTCACATTTCAAAGGAAGTGCAGCTTTATGGTGCAAAGTGTAGAGGAGGTGGTCCAAAGGGGGACTATGACGTCACAATCCTAGGCTGCGTGTACAGAGCAATGCCTCTATCCGGGTCACCTATTTTAGGATGCACTTAATGTGCGGAATCTAAAAATAACTTCGATGTTCGATTTTAAATAAAGCTCTTAAAAGTTAATATAATTTGATATCTTTTGTCAAGTTATTATTACAAGGCGTATTATAATATTTATATGTATGTAGAAATAGATTGTGATCAAAGATCGTACAAAGTGGAGGAGATTGAGTATGAAGGCAGACCCTGGTTAGGCCAGGATTAATGCCAAATAGAAGAAGGAGAAATTTGTTAATGAAGTTGGACGAGCTTCTTTGTGTTATAGACACAAAGAAGCTCGTCGCTGCGAAGCTCCCTTATATTAGTGACTTAGTTAGTTTTTAATTATATCTAATAAAGTATACTATTTATTTAAACACAATATTGATTATGCTTTTCTAATTAAAAATATATCATATTATTTTTTTGTGATAGTTTTTATAAATGTAGTGGAATAGAATGATTTCTGTATCTATTTTTTAATGCGGCAAACAACCAACCTACCTTGCCTTGCTTAATTTGTCTACTAATCGTGAGGTTCAGTCCATAAGTACTGAGTATTTTAAAGAAGAGGCTTTTAGTATTAGATGTATTTGAATTATATTAGTAAAATTGAATATTTAAAACAACGCTGGGCTAAGAACATAGAAATGTACATACACAACTTTAAATATATTTTAAACCATTATAATAATCTATTTTACACCTGATTAGCTTTAGACTATATCAGATCGCTATATCTAATTAATAGAAAGCTTTTTGTATGTACTGGATATTATGGACCATGTATAATATTTTGGGCATTGATGTATTTTGATGTATCATTTGTGTCGGACTCCAAATGGAATACAGGGTAGTGTGACATTTTTTTTACCAAATATACTCTCTATACGTTAAAAATGCGAGATTTTTAACAAATCAATTAATTAAATGCGAAAGTGGAGTTCCGTGTCTTGGCACTAAGTGCTCGATGCCTATCCGGCTATGCTGGAAAAAGCGTGAAGCTAAAAAAAAATCTGTTACTCTATTAGTCTGTCCAGTTGCTCTTTCACGATCAAATTATTTAACTGATTTTAATGAAATTTGAGACATGACTAGTTTTGAAGGCTAATTTATCAATAAATTTGTCCTTATTTTTTGCATTTAGAACAACTTTATAAAATAAAAACACACTTTAAAATCACAATCATTGCATCAAATAGCTTGAATTAATCAAACTGTGTCACAACAGTAATATCCTAAAAAAAGATTTTTTTTTTAAAGATATGAAATACTTCTTACGCCTTATATATTTTTTACATATATAAATCTAGAGACTGAAAACAATCATATCCATTATTAGAAAATTTCCTATTAGTGGGCTTAAATCGAATATAAATATATTTTTTTATAATATAGATATTTCTTCAGAACACATGCGGTTAAGCTCAGGTACCCAGCACGCTTAGTTACAGGTACAATAAGTAGAAATCTAAATAATATAAGGTTCACATCAAGCAAAATGATACAATGCCAGTGGTTTAAAGTGCCCTTTGTATGAAAAGTGAATTAGCTTTTTCCCTTACGTATTACTTACATTACATTTTAAATCTATGTGTATAATTTCTAGTCTTGAGGTGTAAATCCATTACGGCCTTACCAGGTAGCAATTATTGCATACGATGCACCACGACTTGCCCTAGAAGGTAGCTTTCAGCGTGTATTGGTATCAACGTGCAACTATTCTTGTAAACGAAAATTCCTAGTTTTAGAACGTTTCAAGAAGCTGCTATAACAAGATTAATATAAAAAATTATCAATATCAAAGTGAACAAAACATTTCCATAAATATATAAAAAATAAATATTAACAGCTTATGTCTAAGCTTATCTAAGAAATTTCATAAAAATAGCAAATCTTATAATCGCCTTAATAATTAGTTCCAACTAATTCCCGTTCGCTGCCCTCCTCCCCCGCACCCCGGCATCGAACCTGTTTCAGAATGAAACTGACCTAATTCCATGGCAGCATACCCCCTCCGCACTCTCTGACGTCATACTTTAACCCAGAAACGACAAGTGCATATGCTATTTTCGGTAAACAGTCGATTGTATTATCAACAGCAATGAAAATAGTGATGATTATTCAGAAGCAAATTTGAGCCGGTTCCAGCGTTTTGTTTCTAGGTCAGCAGGTTATGGAGTCAAAAACTAGGTCAGGCGGGGTTGCATTCATGAATTGTAACACGCAGGGCGACGCGCGTTCATTCTTGCTCACTCTTATTAATCGAACACGGTACCTGCGTCAGCTGCATGAATCAATTCATACACAGCGTATGACTGACAAAAATATTTCACGGCAATGTCACTGTTTATATAAATATAATATATATATAAATTTATTGTCAATATTATTTGATTATGAAAAAGCTTTAGTCGTTGCTTGGTAGACTTTTCTCCATAAAATATTAATCTAAAATATTTAAAAATAATAAAGTAAAACCAAGGTAAGGATTAATAATTCATTAATATCATTTTTCTATACTAACACCTCACGTGGGTCCAAATTGAAAATAACTTCTAATCTGGACATTAGAAATCCAAAAATATTAAATAGCCTTGAGCTAAGAATAGAGAACTTAAAAGAGCCAGCATGAAACAAATAGCCGAAATATGTCTAATATGGACCGAAGGGCGCGTCCTTGACTATGACGCACGATGGTGCCTTGAAGTGAATGAAATCTAGTTACATGCTCTATAAAGTGATTGAGATAATAATTATAAATAATAAAAATATATTTTAATAAGGAACTGACACGAACACTCCTAAATCGTTGTTCTGATACCTCTTCAGAACAGTCTCATCAGGTTAATATTAAATGTGATAATATTGTATGGTCGTTTGGATCTAGATGAAAATGTGTAATGCCTGATAGCATTACAAGAGTTTCTTACATTGATTAATTGATAGATATATAGAATTATATATGTGACGCCTGATAAAGAGTGTAAAAATGAGAAGTCGTTCTACAATACTTAGCTTCCTACGCCAAAAAGGTTTATATAGCCTATATAATAAAACCCACGTTGAATATGAAGCCACAATTATTACATTTAGTCACACAATATAACATTAAAAGTACGCTGTGAATATAGCTTTATTATGCCATTTTTATATATCATCGATCATTTATTTATAATATTTATTTTTTAAGAATAGATGCCTCAATTCAGTATAGTCTATTCTGCACACATAGTAAAAATGTAACTGGTTGCTATCTTTACATGGGACATATGAAAAAATATATTATTGGGAGTATTTATCAATATAATAGAAACTAAAACAATGCTTTTTATTTGTATTTTCTAATTGTCTGTGCGTTTGTGCACGCTAACTTAAGCAATAACTCAGAAGCAACTTAACCGATGTAAATGCAGTTTGATTATTGTATTTTGGTAAACTTCCCTTAACATTTAGTGTTATTTCACGTCATTTCCGTTAATTTCGATTAGTTCATAAATAAAAAAAGGTACAACCATTTTAATTATAATTTTAAGCGAAGTTTGTGATTTAAGTGAAAACTTAGGGCGAGCGAAAAAACTATTTTGTTCATGTAGTATACGAGCGAGTAGGTTGCTATACTATTTTTTCCAAATATAGTTTGGTTCTTTAACATATACATAAATACTAAATTGGAACTTCGACTTTGTCTGCAACTGCAGAGCTATGTCTGAGTCTACATTAAAAAAATATATCTTCAACATAAAATATACCTGATATTTACGAATGAATAATCCTTCTATGCAATAATTTATATATATATAGATATTACTAACTTAATTTGTTCAGACGTATTTGTATGTCTGAGTGTCTATCACTGATATAAATAAAAAAATTACGCTTATTATATTAGTAGGACTCAAAATATATATTCAGACGTTTCATATTATCTACGATTTTATTAGAAATGTGATAATTTTTTATGAAGCTTTAAACCAGATGAACGTACATTGTAGCTGTAAGGTCGCGTCCTTGCTGTGACGCGCGCCACTGCCTTGGCCAAGTGGAAGCGCCCGGAACTCATTCACGCCCCATCGAATAAATGTAACTGTTTTTTTAATGTGAACGCATATTTATTATTCATTTTATATAGAAAATATAAATTCCATACATATTTATATATGATAAATAAGAAAGTATACTGTAAAATTGAAAGCTTCTAAACAAGACTAAGAATATAACAAAGGAAAATGTTGATTTGAAAATTATTAAAACATTACGAGATAATTAATATGTCTGCTATAATACACACTTTGAATTTGAACGCCACGATATTAGACTAAAGAGTTTTATAAAGCGCCACGTTGAGTTCCGCCACTCAACACGCAATGTCTTAATTTCTGGCCGAAAGTGGAGAACGGAGAGTCTTGGCACTAGGTTCTGTCTGGCTACGCTGCTATATGGGAAAAAAGCTGTATTAAAAACTTCTTTTGCATTACATTAACAGATTCAGCTCAAATGCACAAAAAAGCTCAAATACATGGTAATACACAATTAAAAATAACGTAGCATTATATCGTCAATGCAATTGTATAATCTATTTTAGGTTTAAAACAGTTATAATTATTACGACATGTACTCATAGGCCTAATGTCCACCATATAACGTTGTAAGGCCGTGTCCTTGGTTGTGACACGACACCGCCTCGCTTGAATGGAAAGCCCGGACTAACTACTAATTCAAGCCCTATCAAAAGAATGTATTATTTAGTCAGATAAAAGTTGTTTTGTGGTTAATCTATTAAGGGACGATTTATTACATTATATTGTATATAAAGTTCTAAATCAGTTTTAGCATATAATGAAAATTAATAAAATTAGTTTGGAAATTTCATATTTGAGTCAATTTTAAAGTTGTACTTTATTTCATCCACCACTTAAAGGTTTTATTGTGTTTTATAAATTATAGATATACTGCTGAAATAGCTAAAAAATATTTATTGATTTTCAAGTATATAAGTATGATTTACTGTAAAAATAATAATTAAATAGATGAATGCTAAATAATTCATACTATTAAAGGTTAACTAAGTTATAATGATGATAGGAACTTTCTACTCAAAAAGCTCATCTATAATCTCGAACAAAAGACGTTTTACAACTGAAAATAAATTTACTAAATAATTTATGTAACTTACTATACTTTTTTTATTTAGACTAATCTTATTACTTATTTAAACTAATCATATATTTTTACAAATCTTCACCTTCTTAAAAATCATTTTTTACAATAATTTTCATATTAGAACTACGAAAAAACCTAACATGAAGTATTACGTCCAATAGCTTAAAGCTATTGTAAAGCTTAAAATAAGCTATTTGAAATCATTACCATAGTCATGACAGCATCAGAGGTGCGAACATCTACGCCGATATCATCGGCTAAATGTCAAACGGGTAGTCGATACACTTGTTGCTGACCGGGTCACCGGGGTGCGGGAGATCGAGGGAGGGAGGTCAACGACCGATGCAGGCTATTTCAGGAGCCTGCATAGGTAAAGTTCGAAGGTCACGCGAGATAAATCTATTAGATTTTTTGGATTTTATATGTTGAATTAACTGGATTTTTATGTAATTATATTATTCTTAAATTAATCTGTCAGTGATCGTTAGTTTTTTAGCTTAAGAAAAGATATCGTTTAAATGAAAGCTTATAATGACTATGACCTATATTTACTATAATAAAATAAACAAAGTATTTAAAAACTTTTAATGTTGTTTTAAATTCTATATTTTATTAACTGCCTTATTCTGTATTTCATTAGTAACTGAAAACAAAGCCATCATTTTGTACATACAAAAACTCAACTTCTATATAAATATAGTGTTTATTATAACAACCAGAAAATACAAATAATATTCATAATCATGAAACAAAGACATTTCCACTTCCCTATTTAAGTTACCTTTAAGGTTCGATCACATTTCCATTGTAACTCATTAATTCCATATCCAAGACACTACCCTATAAATACTCTAAAAGTTATCTCGTTAATGTGACGTCAGGGGGCACGGCGCGGGCGCGGCCGCCCATTCATGCACACACACACAGCGACGAGCCCGCGTGACGTCACTCGCCTCCGCCAATCACAGCGCAGATCCATTCAAGCCTTACTCCTGAAGGGAAATTCGTCGGATGGAGAACCAGTCGACAAGCAGCCGCCGTGGCACAGAGGCTGTTATCAGCCTAACTTTCAAAAGTTGTATAATTTCTAACTTAAGCCTTTTTAACTTAAAGGCATAATTGGCATGCTTTTCGTGATATCTGGGACGATGCAGTTTCGTGTTCAGTAAGTTTTAGAATTAAGAAAAAAAAATTATATGTAATAACTTGGTAATTTTTAAAAATTTTACAAGAATGTAATCTTATCCTTTGCTTCATCACGTGGCTACTACGCTACGCCACGCCTACGCGTCTGTCTCGTAGCTCCGTAGACTCGCCTACGCAAAGTCTGCCTCAACTTAGCGTTCAAAGCTCACGTAACGTTCAGTAATTTACAAAAAGAGTAGCTTCCAATTGCAAATTACTTACATGATTTTTTTAACAAAAAATTATAATAAATCTAATATGAATTTATTTAAACGTTAGAAACTTAAAATAAAACAATAAAAGAATAGAATATGTAAATTTGTTAATTTAAGATAAGATAAGATTTCATGAAGTACATGCTTTAAAATTTGATTGCAAAAAATATTAATATATTTTCCAAAAACTGATTATATAAATATAGTATACTTATATAATTTTCATTATTTCAATAAGATGAATATACATTGTCTTAGAAGGATATATTCGTTTTTAACCTCCAAATCTAATACAAGGAAATCGACGACCTTGCGACTATTAACTCGCGAGGCGCACCCCGAGCTTGATAACGGTAGGCTTACTTTGGGCGAACTTTTCTTAACGTAGGCTTGAAGAATATTCTAGATCGACAAAATCTTTAGTAACTAATGAAATGATCATAACTTGTCAATATTCATTCGTATAACGTTTTCTCTTGTCAATCATTAAATATATTATTATATTGCCTACATAAGATATTAATTTGTTATGCATTATTAAATTTTTTTAGATATAACGTAAAATTTGTCGTCATACTGTGTATTTGTTAGGGTAAAGTATGCAAATCGTCTGTCGCCAATACAAATCAACTCCATGACGTCATGTAAGCCTAGCTTAATGAGAGTCGCGATAGCGCCTGCAATAGCACCTATATTCATAGAAATATACTATTCAGTACTCTGAATGAACTACAGTTAATAATATTAATGGGTAGCTATATGTGTGTTTTATGTAGAGTTAAATATAATTTGGCTAAAAGATAGTGAAAAAATTTTACAAACCTAAGCAATATTTACTAAGATATAATATATAAGATTATAATACGTAAGATTTTTGTATTCAGCTTATTATTTGGTTAAATTCTAATGACCATCGAAACATATGACTTACTGCTGCGTTACAAAGTAAACTAACTAGAGCAAGTAAAAGCTATGTTCTTTTGTATCAATCGATACTATGAATTTTTTGTCGATGTTGAACTCGTGACAGATAATTGGCATAAATAAATATTACGCAGTAAATTTAACTATGGATTGATATATTTTTTGCAATATAAAGAAATTATGAGTAATTGTAATTATCGGAGTCAACATATTTTGTTACCACTAAACTAAATTTTAAAGTTAAACGAAAGCTTGGCATGACTTCTTATTTTTACTAATTTGCATGTTCTGACGAACTTAAAATATAAAATTTCATACAAATTGTCCATAATAAGAAGAAATTCTAAAAAACATAAAACGTTAAATCTTATTTTTGCATTTTTTGTTTAAACCTGACGACTACAAAGAAACATTATCCATAAAACTCTATGGATCTCACATCCATTCGCATATCGGGGGGTGTGACCGGAGGGGGAAGGTGGAGGTGGTGGGTTGACGTCAGAGCTCTCCTGTGACGTCATGGGACCAAGCCACACCCGCCTTTGACGTCACCGGGATAGGTACCTAGGTTGCATCGAAAACATATGGTGTGCAACTAAATTCATACAATAAGATACTCAAACTTTTCACATTTAAGTATTTAGTATATTTTTTTTAAATTGAACAATTGTTTAATGAACAAAAGAACATGTGGGTTCAAATTCCAGTTTAAGTAGCGATAAATCATAAAAAATAGAATCATAAGGGTTGATTATTACATAGTTTAAAAGCAAAATATTTATTTCACAATTATTTTCCATAGCATAGATAAAAAAATCCCAAGTACTGAATGCACCAAACAATTTACTTCTATCAATAAAATTCAATGAACGAACTTCGCGACGTCACAGGTTTTGCAGGAGTCATGCCAACTCTGTCTGACCTATGCGTTTCCGTAGGTGCGAGAGAGATGGCGCCAACTGACCCAGTTTCCCGACCTCGCTCGGGAGGGACCCGTCTATTTTTAATCTGAAGGTCGATTTATTTATAGAGCTGGGCGTGCGGGAACTCTCTCTCATTGTAATTAATTGTTGCCGCTTTCTAATTACGAATTATAATTTACTGTATAAATTATTATTTAAATATATCTAAATATGTATGTACTCGTATAATATAAAGTTATATTTATAGTTGCATACTCACAGCAATAGATTATAAAAATTACAATAAACGTCAAAAGGCATTTGATTCTGCACAGAAGGTTTTAGCTAAAAAAAAGGGATGGAGGATGGATGATATTATTATCAATCGTAATTAATAAAAAACTATTATTTTTTTTTATATTTTCTTTGATTTTTTTGGACATTATAGTTGGGCTTAAAATCTAATTCCCACAAGCTTAGTGGTATTACAAATTGCTTTTAAAAACTTTCTTTACCTTAATTGAAAATAGAGACTAGTTTCCCACATGTTAATTCTGTAATAGTGTAACCACACTTAAAAATATTAGAGTTAACTTTCGCTGCTTTGTTAGAATTTTAATGCCATTAAATTTTAAAACTTGACCTTTTTTTCATTTATTTAATGTAGATAAAAATTATTTACTTTTATTATTTTATAATTCTATTTCTTTAAAAGAAAATATAAAAAAACATAATAGAGTTTGCATAAAAATAATATAATAGTCGTGTAAATATATAAAAAATATTGATTTAACTCAAAAGATCATTTTAAAAAAAACAACATTCACATCAATAAGGAAAAAATAATATTGTTACAATAACAAGCTTTATAGAATAGCTGTCTGTGCGTAGGTGCGTGCGTACCTCAACACTTGGAATGTTTTGCTTTATGTTAATCATCATACATATTTAACATTTTTTAAGGTGTTAATCACACACTTAGGAAATTGAAAAGCATATTAAGATTGAAAAACAATAAAAGTTTAAACGCAGCGGGATTCGAAACCGCGCCTCTTGGAAACCGTCCTGCTTCCGTCGAATCCCGCTGCGTTCAAATTTTATACGTTTTCTAAAAATATAATCATCATACAATTACATATGTGCTATGCTTTTCTGTTTTCTTAGATACTGGGAATGTATAAGTGTGACTTTGTCAAGATCTTTCTCTCCATTAGCCATTTAAAAAGATATGCTGGATGGCTACATAAAATAATTCCAATCTCATTTAATATATTGGCTTATATCCTAAACTTGAAAGCCATTATGACCCAAAGTGGCAGCATCTGACTGTAAATATTTTTTTCTTATTTAATTATTATCTAATTTAAATATTTTTTTTCTTTTATATCTTCGATTTTGGCAAGCCGCGATTTTGGATTCCGCCACTCAATACGCAACGTCTAGATTTCGGGTCAAAAGTAAAGTGTCTCGACACTCACTTCTCTCTGACTAATCTGCAATGCGCTATAAAGTGTAAAGCGATAAAATAATATCCTAAATAATTATTAAGCATAGTAACACTAACCACGGATCCATAGATATCATTACGGTTGGGCAGACGGTGTCGGGTGGCCGGACACAACTTCCGCGGGGCTTCGGGCTCGGATGTCTAATCTATTACCTGTTCTACACCCCCGCCCAGTCAGGGGATGTATATATTTTTATTAAAAACGATAATTTTATATTTTATTTTTTTTTATTATTTATTTTTCACTAATTTTACAAAGTAGTTAAAAATTCTAATGATGAATGAGTAGCCTGTTATACTATTTGCTATCCGTCCTTTGTAAACTAAGGAGGAGGAACCCAACGGAGCTCATAATCTTATAATATTATAAACAAATTCCACTTATATATGCATAAGTATTGCTACATTTAAAATAATGATATAATCTGTAATAGAATATAACAAATTCTTTCATAACTTAATTAAATATATTGAACAGATATTATTAACAGTTTAGTTAGCTCGTGAAGTTGATAAATTTTCCTATCAATTTTAGCTTTGTGTACAAGTTCTTTCCTGTATATTGTTATTTATATTACAATATACTGTGAATTCGTTATATTATTTCTTATAGAGACGTACCCAGAATTTACAGAGTTATAAATATTAAATTTATCAAAATATTATTCGTTGGTACATAAAGCTCTGTTTCTAATGAATGCTCCATTTGAAAAATCCATTTAAAGTCCACTTTATTTGTAAATATATATAAATGAAGTGTATATTATATATTTATAATTTACATATAAATAAAAATATCTTTACGTGATTTTTTTTATATATCCATAGTAATATCGTAAATGAGAAAGTAACTTTGTCCATCTGTCTGTGACATCGTCACGCCAAACCACCTGAACCATTTGTGATGCAATTTTATAAAGAGATACTTGAAGGTCTTTGGATGAACATAGGCTACTTTATTCTTCCATTTTTTATAGCTTTTCCAGGAATTTCATTGTTTCTCGGGGCGTATTTACGCGGGCGAAGCCGTGAGCGAGTCGCAAGTAGATTCATATATTCGAAGCAACCATACTCTGAAAATTATCTTAATTACCTCTTTGCAATTAACGCGATAATATAGTATTATTGACAGAAGATAATGGTTTTAATTTTAACAACAGCTACTTCGATTTTTGGGGATATGTCATGTAAATTGTTTTGTACAATAATGTCTATCAATCGCACCTTTGTAACAGTTCGTAAAAACAACTTTCATTATTATACTAAGAAGCCTAATCAATAGATTTAATAATTAAAAATATTTAAAAATATTGAAAACTCAATGTTTCGCTATTAAATATAAAATTAATATTTATGTAAGGAGTATGTATGGAGTACTTAGCCTTACAATTCGTCAATAATAAGATCAATAATTGTGCTTTTTGGCCTAATGTAACATATTACAAATAAAAAATTTACAATTACACTGGTTCAAAATAATTATTTTATGTTATTTTATATTATATATTATTTAATTTTATTTATATTATATTTTCTATTTAAAAATCATTATTTTCATATGTAGAATTATATTCTTATACGGGCTCGTGCCTAGGGCTGACATGACAAATTTATCATTATTTAAAGATGTTTTATTTTCAAACACAAAAAAGGCACAAATATATTTTGTTACGTAATATTTCAACTGAAATTTAATTAACACTATACTATTGTAAATAATAAGATAAAATAAAAGTTCACACAAATGAAACTGCGGTTAAAAATATTTTCAACTATATATAGTTGATAGAAAATAAACTATTGCACTGTACGATAAGTCTGGCGTCAATATAGCAAAGTGGCACTTTTGCAAAACCTAGCTCTATATTAAATTAAATTTTAAGCTAATTTGTTTTAGAATTATCTGCTTTGAAAGAAAATATGAACACGATACTGTTCTATTTTTATAACAACCCTATAAGCCGAGTTGAACAGAAAAGCCCTAATCTTGTTATGCAATTACTTGTCCAGATTTACTTAACTTTTCCTCATAAGTTAGTTATCGATAAAATTAAACAGCTATTTTAGGTGGTATAGATGGCCGACTAAAAATATCTGTACCTAAATAGGTGAAACTATTCACCTTCACCGATTTTAGATTTTTCTGCGGATATATTTATAAACACGATGACTTTAACAGATTTAGTTTTGTGTGCATTGTAAAACAAAAATGAAAATTAATCTAAACAATACAATAATTTTATTTTGGTGTAAATAGGTATATCCAGTTTTTCACGGAACAATCAGTAGGAATGTAAAGATTGTTACCTGAAAACGAATTCTAGTAAAACCATGTTTAGAAAACGTATGGCTCAGCAGTCAGAGCTTGGGTTTAGTTTCCAAGAGACGCGGGTTCCCCCACTGCGTTAAAATTTTCTTATTTCACTTTAAAATTATCCAAGAAAACCAGGGAAGCTGTTTAAGGTATATCAAATGATTATAGACATTTTTTCTTAAATGGAGTTGAACTCAGAGCCTTGGTATAAATTTGTAAAACTGCACCAGGACAAAATATAAAAAAGAATAAAAAAACACACGCGACGATTTTTATTAGGTATAAAATAGGTATTAAGTATTAGATAAATCGTTGTTACATAAATTTAACTCGTAGAATGAATTGGTTGGATTTGGCAATTGTGACAATTATATAACAATAATAGAATTATAACTAACCTTGTCACAAAAACTATTACCTACTGGATTTGATCGTAACGGCACGGATAGCAGGTTTAAATCTTGGTACATAATCCTGTAAGGGGCGGCGCCGACCTCCTTACTAAGGCTTCCGACTTCTACATTCCACCCTGTTCTATTATTTTATAAATATCTATCTATTAGATTTTTATTTATTTTTTTATGTAAAGATTACGTTATATACGTTATATATTTTAATTTTTTCTTGTGAATAAAATATTCAAAATATTTTCTTAATTTATTATAAAATTATAATACCTTAAAATTATTTAAAAAAATCCTTATAAAATTCATTAATTAAAAAAATTTTTAATGTGTATGTATTACGTGTTTTACTTAATATGGGTAATATAACTTACTAATACTAAATAACTACAAACTACACTATTAAAAACGTTACACTCAAAAACTGATATGTCACCTTTTACATCATTTAAAAATACATACATATATAAATGTGATGAACGAATACAAAAAAAAAAGAAAAACTTGTTATATAATAAAAATCGCCTTAATCCTCCCCGCTTTCCGCGCATGCCTTAAAACAAATTAAGGGTGATGGACACATGTCCGTATAGTCAGTTATAAGGTAGCTGAGGTGCACTGCCTCGGCTAGTCACTCTTACCCCGGCACAGTCCGGGGACACACGTCCTCTGTTATATTAAACTTATTTATTTTTATTATTCATTGTATAACAATATCGTAGATAAGTGATGTATCTGCTTCAAAGTTATTTTTTTAAGTTATTTTAAATTTTTTTGTGTTGTTTTCTTTTTACGAGTAAGTATATTTTATTTCTTGTTTATGTAAGAATGACATTTTTGTTTGTGACTTTTGAGTTTACTTTAAATTTAAAAAGAACGTTCTTCAAATAAATAGGAATTTGCAATCAAAATCTTTTTTTTTTTGAACGTTTAAAGCGAAAAGCCTTCATTACATTAAAAATTAAAATAATCAGTTACAATATAACTCAAAAGATATTTCAAATTAGCCTCGAATCTAAATAAATTTAATTTAAAATATATTATAAATTATAATGCATCGATAGTTAATTTGCAATGAACTGTGTTCGCATTACAGTGCATCGGCTTAAGCCGGTAGTATGGTTTCCTCGTTGCAGGGCTTCGCGCTATCCGACACCGCGCTTTTTTACCCCGTCCATCCGTTCCGCACTTATTTAAAATATTAATATTACCTTTATATATCGATTTCAACAACGAATACGTATTAGTAACGAACCATTGACCAACACAACTGTTAACTGTTTCAGTAAGAACTATTGATCTATTTTGAACGTCTTCAATTCTTTTAATGTACAAGAATTTACAAGTTTACGTTATATCTCAATATAGTTTTAGTATTTAGTGTATCATATAGAATTTATTTATAATTTATATTGATTTGTTCCATTATCGTACTAAGTTATCGTAATAGTTTAGTTTGACGTAAGCTCGCCACGGAAGAAGGCCAATGAAGTCCAAAGCAGCTGCTGGCCACTGCACAAGATTAGTATATACTCTTGTGCGTGTGACAGCGGCTATTGCGGACCTTTCATACACAACATTTGAAGAACCAGCGTCTATACCAACATGTGCTGTTTCAAGTATTCTATACGTTTCTTACAAATATTCAGAATGAATGTCGTTTTCGTATATTTAAGAGAAAAGCCGGAATATTCTAGTTACGTTTTTACACTGAAGATGTATCAGCAATGGCATTTGCCTTTTCTAATGTTGAATTACGAATGAAACTCGAAATTCAACAATTTTACGTCTTGGTATTAGTTGAAAAGTATTGTAGCATCGAACAAATAGACGTAGCTGTGTCTACTTAAAACTTATAATTTTTGTACGGCTAATATTTTAATGGTGTGTGAAATCTTAAAAGTAAATAATTTCGTTTTATTATGAAATTTAAATGTTATTCATATTATCTTTTAAATATTATAAAATATATGCTATTTTCAGTTTAGTTTAGTTCTATAATTTTATAAATTCGAGCGTGCAAGCCAGCATGATATATTCAAAATATACAATATTATGAGAATATAATACTGGCAGTCTTAAAAAAATCAATTAGAAAATTCATTTTGTGAGTATTTGTCTCTGATTGTAAAACAATTGATAATAACTGTCAGATATTATTAAATAAATGTTGTTTCGAATAAGGTTCTGCGGACATCGGGGGCCTGTTTTTTTAAATGTCGTTATTTATTACTAATAAAATGAAATAACTTAAAATTAATAAATTGTAAGACCAGGGCATGAGAGCTTTTTCACCATATGTTTTCAATATATGTTGTAAGAAAACCTGATATTACATAATTTAAAAATTATTTCTTTTTATTAATAAGCCGCTCAATGTATAAGTGGAATATGTAAAAATGTCAACGTTGACTTTTGTGTGACTGTAATAATACTGTTTGGTTTATTTATTTAATATATTACAAAATTTGAAACTGTATGTATAAATGAGAAATTTCTACTCAGATTTAAAAAAAATAGTGACTTTTTCATAATATGTTATCTATGAATTTTGGCGTCTTAACAAACGCTTAAGTCGTAGTTAGTGAACACATAACAATATAGAGCTTCTAAACGACTAGACGGTAAATGTATCACACAAAAGTGAAGTGAAAAGAGCGAAAACTAACAATAATTTATCTTAGAACTACAATAACTAACAATATTTCAAATATTACTTATTAATGTATATATCATTTGTGTTTTATCATGTATATTGTAACTGACATATTATTCACATACAAAAAAAAAATTTTTTAACCTTGTTTTTAAAGTTTTATTCACACACTTAGGAAATTAAAAAACATATATTTAGAAAATGTATAAAAATCCCGTTGCATTCAAATTTTTATACGTTTTCGATATATATATATTTTAAGAAAATGATGTACTATTATTTGACGCTATTCTATGTACAAATTACAATTTGCATCAACACATATATTATTAATAGCTTTTTACGTTTAATAATAATAAATGTGTATGTAAACTATTAAAGATATTTTGTTCGGCTTTTTTCGCATTGTATCATCTGCAAACTGCTTTAACTGTGCGCCTAATACAAAGTTTTTTTTTCAGTTAGGTTGTGTTCTGAAAAGGAGTCAGCAAAGTCGAGACGAAGCCCAAAACAACTATTGGTCACTGCACAGGACTAGTAACCGTATTATACTCTTGTGCGTGTTCCAATAGTTATTGTGGGTGCTTCATAATCATCGAAGAGACCATCATCCGGATAGAAGAAATAATCAAGATATCTTATTTATTGGCTGTTATTTATTTAATCAAAATTTATTTCCCTTTATATCCGTAAGTATAAGAAGTAGTTTCATAAGTGTGAAATTGTCGCCGATGTCCCCTTTTTGTCGTGATTCATGTCCTATCATTTTCATTGTGTATATTTTTTGTAAAGTGTGTGCTGTGCATATCATTGTCATTGTATGGGTTTAATGTGTTTTAATTTAGACTAGTAGAGGCGTTGACGGGTAAAATACTAGTTGCCGTAGCAACGCGTGTATCACTTTAAACAAATGTATATGTATTTATTAGTTTAATCTATTATTATGAAAAATACTGACTCGTTTTCTGTAAAAACTTAAACTGTTATGCGAAATTTCAAAATTGTCCGTCCGCAACTTTTTCGTGAATGTAGTTTGAAAATATTATCGTCTAGTATAAATGTTATTACAAAAAATAAGCTTTTAGGTGTAACAAAAAATAAGCGACATAGCGGTTTTTATTGAAACTAACTCAAAAAAGACGGAGCTTCAAGTTACACTACTTTTTACTAACAGAGATTTTGTATTGTTACATATTCACTAGATGGCGTTACTATATGCGCTTGCAGTAGAGGTACTGTCATTGCTCATGACCTAAACGTTTTATAATTGTCAATCAAGTAAAAGTATATCGTGAAATATTTTCATCAATTGAGCATTTTATTAGTTTGACATTTTTTTTCTATATAAATCGGGTAAAAAATATATAGTTTCTATCTGACATACTAGCTAAAGCGAGATCAAACAAAAAGTCAATATAAAATTGTTTTCATCAAAATATTATGAACTTATATATTTGATATAACACGAATATCGGTTTCTTTAACATTTTTATCTTTTTAATATCGACAACTAAAATTGTATGCTTTCTGTCCTACACGAAAAGTATAAAAATGTTGAATACTGAAAAACATTTTTAGAAAACGTTTAAAACTTTGAACGTAACTGGATTTGAACCCGCGCCTCTTGAAAACCGTTAAAGTGGTCTTACCTAAGCCATGCGTTCTACATCCGGTTTAGTTAAAATTCTTATACGCCTATTACTGCTTATTTTTGTCGTTAGCATCTCTATATCATCTGTAGAGAGCAGAATATAGATTTCTGCTACCCAACAATTATTCTCATAACAATCGTTTAGCAAGAGAGAAATACTATTTATTAAATATTTTTAACATTTTTTTAAGTGTTTTAGTATTCACTTAGGAAGTTGAAAAACATTTTTAGAAAACTTAAAAAATTTGAACGCAGTGGGATTCGAACCCACGTCTCTTGGAAACCGCCTAAACGTTCGGCAGAAAGCCTAGGCGTTCTAACAGCAACAATAAGACGAATAAATACTAATGGATATATGAATATTACGTTTTTTACGTTAAATCAAGCTCTCGTTTTTACTCTATATATTACTCTACATACTAAAACTATATATAAATTTTATATACAATTAATTTTCGTCATAAATTACTCTCTCTATTATTAAAAACCACAATAAAATCCGTTTCGTACTTTGAAAGATCTATATAGGGCCCAATTATGTTTTATACTATGTTACTTACTTTCTTAAACAGTACAGGTGATGCGCCATTACTTTGTCTTTTTAATATGCCATTTAATAAGTATATATCGCAGGAGTTTGTATTATTTACTGTTAATACTAAATATTTACCAGTATTATTACTATAACTATATTGTAACTGCATGCTTCACTTGCAATTTAGTAATCGATATAAAATTTGAGTGAACCTGGTTTTTTTATACTGCAATCCCACACGACATTAATAAATTATCTTAATAGGCTGATTAGTTATTTCATCATCATCACTACATAGTATAAAACAAAGTCGCCCTCCGTCTTTGTCTATCGGATTTTCTTCTTTTAATCCATGCAACCGATTTGGTGCAGTTTGAGAATGAGCATAATATGGAGATAATTCATTCCCAAAGGTTTAACAAACATACAAAGGTATTAGTAAAATATTCTAATTAAGTAAATACTTAATGAAATAATTAAGTAAATACTTAATGAAATATGGAACAAATGTTCCATATTTCATTTTTGTGATGAACCCGTCAAGAAAACAATTTTTCGTGCATGTATGTCAGTCATTTCAAGTGGCTAAACAACCCTGACGAATATACTACGGCAATGAATATCATTACAAGGGCTACAAAAAAATCTGCAATAGCATATATCCATCTCCTAATGGTGTCTCACAGTAACCATTTTTATCCCTAAATAATTAAAAAAATATTACTTTATTTGCAAATAAAATGAAATATTTCTAAATACTTTCTTATGTAAAAAATACATTTCTTATTTTGTTTACATTTTTTCAAGTGTTATTCGTACACTAAGGGAATTGAAAAAGACATTTAGAAAACGTATAAAAATTTGAACGCAGGGCTCTGACCGCTAAGCATTGAACGGTTTTCAAGAGGCGCGGGTCCAAATCCCGCTGCGTTCAATTTTTAAACGTTTTCTAAATACATTACTTAGTCAGATTACAAAGATATTTGCGAGTAATAACGGTAATATTAGGATGTCGGTTTTATATTTTCCCTACGTGAACTAAATTGAATATCAGGAAAACGCTATCCTGTATGTACCTTTGGACTATAAGCTACTGCCATGACCAAATTCATTCAATTCTATTGAGTACTTTTTGCGTGATCGACGAAAAGACAGATGAAAATTCTACTGAGTGGTTTTTTTGCTTCTATTATTGATATATTAACGGACCGGATCCAATTTAAAATATTATTCTTTTTAAAATATAAATAAGAATATTATGAAGACAGTGGAATCGTTTTTAGTATACATTATTACAATGCACAATGTACCAAACATCAATGACTAGCGACCAACTCACGGCTTCGCCCACGTGAACTACCCGCGTTCTCGCTTAAACCTCCAATCAACCAACTTATTTATATATCAAATTTGAACCTTTATTATGATTTTTTAAAATACTTTACCATTACGTACAGTTAATTAAAAAAAAATGTATGTATTATATTATGTTACAAGAATTATAGTTAGTTTTTTAAGGGCTCGTCCGTACTCGTCAGGTGCTAGAGCAAAAGTGACCCTGGATACCTTGTATCTTTATCGTAGGTTTAGCGCCTGGCGCCATTGTTAGTAGAAACATGGCGCGACTTACCAGCGCTTAGCTTTAACTTACAGTATGTAGTTTTCATAGAAAAAATAACGATATATTAACTGAAACAGTTAAATTACTATATAACTAAATCCTGAAATAAATAACATAAATAAGATGTATTACATTTATTTCGTAAGAATTATAACATAATCGATTTTAAGTTTTAGATACATTTCATCGATCCATAAACAAGATGTCGCGCTGCCTGTTATCGAATAGGACAACACGAACACGTCGCGCCATCTGTTATTAAAATAGTGTTCTTTCTACAAAATTAATATTATTTAAGTTAAATAAAGGTTTAAAAACAAACGTTTTATAGAAAACGTATGCCAAGGCCAAGCCATGCAATATTTTTGCAAGTTGTAATAAGCGTAATAAACTAAATATTTTTTAATTTCCTAAGTATGTGAATAACACTTAATAAATAGCATTATCTCTTGCCAAACGATTGTTCGTCGGTTTTTATTCATAGGTGGCTTTGGGTAGTAGCAATTTATAAAAATCTCTCGAAGATGCTGAATCGGAATCGAATGATTCGAATCGATGTTAACAACAGAAATAAGTCATAATAAGCGTATAAGAATTTCCACGTAGCCGGGTATGGAACGCATGGGTTAGCGGTCAAAGTGCTTGGACGGTTTCTAATCGTTCGTATCCCGCATTTCTTATTCAAACGAATTTGTTTATTAGATGTTTATAGGAGAGTATTCATAAAGTAAGACTCAACACGACATCAGTAACACGAATTTAATACCTATTTTGTATTTTCGCCGGTGTGCGTTCTCGCTTAAATCACAAATTGCTCAAATTTATAATTTAATCGAATCATATATTTTATCAAACAGTGGGTAGGGCATTGCTAGTCAGATTTTTTAGTTGAGTGTTATTTTAAACCTGTGATACCTTCTCAAGTATTTATTCAAATGAAATAAATAAAGGATAATCTACATTAAATGGCCGAGGTAACTGATATACTAATTATGGATATAAGGATTAGTAATATTTTAAAATTATTTTGAGATGAAAATGGTTACTGTGAGTCCACCTTAGGGGATGAATATTATTATGCTATTTTGGAGGCCTTCATATATATTACCGTAGTATATTATTTTGATGTATCTTATACAAGCTCGCTTCGCTCAAAAATCCTTTTTACGGTTTCATTACAAAATATGGAATTTTCTCTATTTTACATGTAATTAATTAGAATGTTTTGTATGCATAAACATTTTCAAATAAATTATCTCAATATCAGTAAATATTGCCCTAAAATTCGTTTAAAATAAGAGAGTTCAGGAAAAGAGAGTCGGCAACGAAGAGGCGACTTTGTTTTATACTATATAATGATGATGATGAAAATAACTAATCATCCTACTAAGATAATTTATTAATGTCGCGTAGGGTAGCAGTATAAAAAAACAGGCTCGGTCTAATTACATGGATTGCTAATTTAAAAAAATTTAAGCAAATTTTTTTACAATATAATTACAGTAATAACATCGGTAAATATTTATTTTTAACAGTAAATAACACAAAGCTCCTTTGATATACACTTCTAAATGGCTTATCAATTTAAAAAGTTACGGTAATGGCGCAAAACCTGAATTATTTAAGTCAAATATCAAAGCAAAATTGTCTCCGCTGTGTACGTTTAAACCTTTTAAACAACGAAACGAATTTTAATATAGTTTTTATTCATAGTCATTAATGAGAAAAAATAATTTATATATATTCTTTATTGCACTTTAAAAAAAAAGTTATACAATTTACATTATACATATATAATATAACTATACATATATACAATAATAAATATTAAATAACAGTAATATGGTCATTTTATCGGTAAGTGCTGTCTGATTTAGAAATTAAATGTTTTTTTAATGAGAACTTAAAATACAGAATTGAGGGGCTTTTCTGAATGGATTTGGGGAGTTTGTTCGAAACTGCAAAAGCATGTACAGAAAAGGACTTTTGCAGGCATTTTGTGTTGCTCTTTGGAATGTCAAGCATCGGCATGACACAAGACCTCCATGAAAGTATGGAAGGGAGGAGGTTATTAAAACTGGAACAGAGGTATGAAAGGAAATTTAAGTGGTTGAATATCTTGAAAAGGTAAGTCAGGATACGCATATCACGTCGAAAGTGGATAGCCAATTAAGCTGAGCTCGAAAAAGAGATACGTGGTCAGGTTTTGAAGAGGCTCTTATTTGTTAAGTTGCTCATCAGAATTATTTCGAGATAGCCGGTTGTAGAACGCATGGCTTAGCGGTCAGAGCGCTTCGACGTTTTCCATGAGGCGCGGGTTCGAATCCCTCTGCGTTCAGATGTTTATACGTTTTGTATAATATATATTCTTTTCATTATTTTTTATTCAAGTTTTAGTACTTTAGTGGTTTAACTTTCGTATACTACAACCACCAGACAGCTCGCAAAAGCAGATTAGGAATATAATTTAATAACTAAGTAATCTAAAACCAGAAACAAAAATGATTTAGTAGCTTTAAAGGATTTATTTATACAAAATCATTTCTTTGATTTTTGATCAAATACACATTGCATTAATTGCAGTAAATGTAATAAGAAAGATTATTTGCATAGATAGTTGCGTGAGTAACATGGGTGCGCAATCCAAGATATGGGCAACACCAAGATTCCTGATAAGGTAAAAATAAAACAACAATAGAACATTAAAAATTCATATATTTTCACAGACTTGAAAACATCAAAATAAACAATAAAAGAATATTAAGTAGAGTAGTTTCTACATAATTATGTATTTGTGATGTAAAAATGGCAATCAAATTAAATGCAATCAATCTAATACAAAAAAAAATACTTAACATATTTCTAAAAAAATAAAAAAACTTAAACTTCTATACTTAGCCTCTTTCTGTTTTATAATAGTACTTTAATTTGTATTTGTAAACGGCAAAATAACTAAGCAAATTTTAAAAAGCACAGGTAATCATAAATTTATAGCATAAAAATACACACTAAATAGCTAAATCGGTATATATTTTACGTCCTTTAAGTACATGTAACGACTTATTCGCTTGGAATTAAATTGTATTAGATTACTAACATGTTCTTAGATTGCAACATAAATTATAAGAAAATGGGTTTACCATAGTACAAGAGCATAGTAAAAACTTTCTTAAGCTAAACTAAATAAATCATTTCACATATTAAAGAGTATACGCAGATGCTAATAATTATTATTTAAGATTAAGACATTCATATTTTAAAAATGGAAGCTAAAAAGTTAACATACCGATTGTAATATATAAACAGTATGTCTAGGAAGACGATATATAGTCAGTACTTATAATAATAATGTCTCTTGTAAAATACACAAAATAAAACGTATTTTAATCAATGGAATGACTTACTGGAGGCGGAACTTAAATCGACATATAAATTGAAGAGATTTAAAAATGTTACTAAACTAACGAAGGTTGTAATGAGAATCGACAAGTAAATTAAACTACCAAAATCATGAAAATATTTTTTCAATATATAGTTACATATTAATAATAATCCTAAATGTGTGAGACATTTAAGACTTTCATATATAAAATTACACATATAAGAAAGAAGCTCAACATTTATATGTTAAGAAAAAACAATTTGATAATTGTTAGAAATAAATAAAAAGTAAAAATAATATATATATATATATATATATATATATATAAAGATAATGAGTCATAATTTTGTACCTTGCCATATGCAAAAATGTGTAAAGCTTAACGAAAAAAAGAAATTACAAACAAAATTTCGTGTTAAATCAAACAGACTTTTCCCTTATTGCATACACTACTACAGTTACTATTAAGACTTGAGAGTAAATATTTTTAATTAATAATATATTTATTGCTTACTTATTGAAAATTGAGATATGAAATATCGTTTATTATCCTTACAAACAGTTGAGACTCGATTAATTCGACTGTTCCTTGATCGATTTGAGATATTCGGATAGTTGAAAATGTTGGTTAGTTACCTTCACTTGACTTCAGTTTTATATATATGTAGGTATTTATATATTTTTTAAACCTATGTATATTTTAGATTTCGATTATCAATCGATATAAAGATATATACCGATGTCTATATATCGTTATAATATAACAATAGATGCATCTAAAAAACTAAAATCAAAAAAGATGCCAATAAAAATTAAATATAATCGAAATCTAAAACACACGTCAGTTCAAATCAATCAAACGAATCAAGTCTCTACTGTATAAAATTTATTGTATAAGTGGAATATTTATATACTTATACGTCCATATTGTTTATTTAAGATTATGAAAAAAAAAATCAATCATGAAGAGAAAAAACGTGACATCATAAATTTGAAATTTTATTACAATTTTATTTAAGGATTTTATTCCTAATTTTAGGTACATATTTAAAAGCAGATCAATAAAGTGGAACACATATTGGAAAGTGTGTAACACTATGAGAACACCTAGCTATTTAATTGAATATAATATAGTTTTGAATAACATTGAATACAGACAAGTATTGGATAAATACTGATTTCAGTATATTACACTGGCGGCAAACTTTAAATATGCTATGCCATCGAATGAGCCATAGTTAGTTATTTTTTGTTCATTTTGTGTCCGCCAAGGTCTAGATAAATCTAAGTCGTATTTAAAAAGTTAACGATATATTAACGGCCAATTGAAATTTTTCCAACATCTTTCATGTATAGAATTGGCTTTTCTATTATTATATATATATTCGACTTCAATTCAAGAAAAAAAAAATCACCATTAACATATATAAGATATCAATATGCCCTTCGTTTGTGAAGGTTTTATGGTTATTTCCATTTCCACTTTGTATAGTGTTAACTGTACAACAAAAATCCTGTTCTTTTGGTATTTCGAGAAATCGTAACTTACAGCTCCCCTACACTTATCATCATACCGCGTTTGCGATGTATTTTTATATATATATTAATATATATGTATGCAATAACTTTTTAAATATGACTAAGACATGAAATGTCGTTTATTCTTCCTTCGATTTCATTTTATTTTCGCCATACAGCATGAGACACATGGTGGCGTGCAGACACGCCTTAGCCGGAAGGAACTTGTCGTCGAAGGACAGCGCGTAGCGGTACATCCACACTGCCGGGTCGTATTCCGCCTGCACACATTATTGTTCTACAAGGCTGGATTAAGGTCTAAGGGTTCACACAGCCTTAGAGTTTATAGCTACGACAGTGCTGAAGTAAGGGCGTTATATGTAATTATGTATGAACACTTCTTATAATAAATATTTTATAACAAATGGTTCTTTTTCTTTAATCACAGAATTTGCTATTAGTACAATGGTGTCCAATGTATAAAATTGGCGCTTTAGCTATATATTCAAATAAATTCACAGTTACGTAATTATTTCGAAATCTAAAACACATTTCACAATACCATTCAACACAGATTAGGTTAAACAAACTAATATAGATTTTTCTACTTATTTTTTTTCGAGCCTTGTTTTACATTTGGAAATTAATTTAAATTATATGGTTTATGAGTGTATTATATTAAATATACATACTTTATGTATAATGATTTTTTTAATCCTTTTTCAAACATAGCAAGGCAGTGTGACTGTCTAGAACCTAGTGTCAAGAAGTTCTGTATTTTCCGCCCGAATAAGAGACATTTTGTGTTGAATGGCGAACTCAAGCCACGCTTCGTCATTTAAATTCTGATCATTCCGCCGAGTGGGAATCGAACCCACAACCGATTGCGATTACAGTCAGTACTTTCCTAGCACCACGATTGGTTCTTTATTTCTATACAATATTTTGTTTTTTGTTATCATTAATTATATAATTAAAAAATACTCACAAGGTACGTATGAGATACGCCTACAATTAAAGCCTCGATTTTGCTCTTAGGTGACAAATAGAATGAGAGATAAGCCACATCCCTAGCGTCCTTTTGCTTGGATTGCCTGGAAACACAATACACACATGGTTCAAATAAGAATGAAAGTATTAGCAGTAGAATGAATCAGAGTGCGTGTGGGTGGGTACATGTGCAGCAGCGCGGCGAGTGCGCGCAGCGCGTGGTTCCGCTGGTGCGCGGGCGCGAGGCGCTGCGCGGCGGACAGGCAGCGCAGCGCGCACGCGCCCCGCCCGCCCGCGCCGCACCACCAGCCCGCGGCCAGCGCGCCCGCCCACGACGAGGAGCGCTGCGGGCGCCACCAACCACTTTAGGCTCCGTTACAGTATCACAATACAACATGTCTGAACGGAAAGACTTACGGTCTCCACATATTTAGCAATCTTCGCCCCCAAAGTGACGTAATCGAAGTAATCAAACATTTCAGCGAACTGATGCATCAAGCTGAGCACTGGCTCCCAACCCTCGGTACTGATTCTCGACAATTTCTCCGCGTAGAAGTCGTCCATAGGATCAGTTGTCAGACGACACTCTGGAACTTTCTTGTTTGACGGCGTCATTCCCGCTATTTCTGAAGGCAATCTGTAAAATTACATTTATATGTGTTTGAAAAATATACATTTCCTTCGATTTTGGAGTAAAACAATGAAAACATTAATAGTATGAATAATTTTGACTAACGTCTATACATATAATGTAATAGAACCCAAATAATGTTTCATTAAATATTGCTCTGTTTGTCTGTGTGTTCGTCCACCCTAATATCAAAAATGGCTAAACCGATTTAAATGCAGTTATAACTATTGCATTTTCGTAAACTTCCGTTAACATTTAGTATTTCTTTTATTTCAATCTGTGCACAAACAAAAAAAGTTACAACATTTTAAATTATGAATTTATATAAAGTTTGCGATTAAAGCGACAACGTTGGCGTGCGAAAGATCAAAATAGTCACAGTCGAGTAGTTTAAGCAGGCGAAGCCGCGAGCGCTAGTTGGTGCTACAATGATGCAGTGAGACGTGTGGACTAAAACAGCAATTATTGGTAACTCCTGGGAGTGCCGTAGATAAGAATGGTCATTGTTCCAAATTGGCCCTATATTGATATATTAATATTCTTACAAAATATCATAACAAGTACTATATCAAATATATATTTTGTACTTATATACAAATACACTGGTACCTGCAAATTGAACAATCTACCTTGCTTCTTGATCTAGTTAAACAAAATGCCGCATGATATGATAAATACACATATGCACACACATACACATACATATATACACAAGCAGTATTTGTTCTACACGCAATTAACTAAATTTATGTTACATTGAGAATACAATGATATAGAATCATACTAATATGTATATCGTAAAATGTAAGGTAAGGTATTGAGATCTGATCATCATGCAACCTATGCCGTGACAGACGGATCTATTTTTTTTTTCTTCCATATTTCTTATAGTCTGGATAAGTACTTCATATGTGTAAGTCGGCATATTTTCAAAAAAATAAATAAACAAATGGATGACACTGAAAAAATCCCGATTAAGTTAAAAAGAAGATTTCACTTCAAAAGTAATTTGTATATATTTATAAAACCTAACCAACAGACTGTCAAATATTTCCTCATACAATGTTATTATAAATACTAAGACAACTTACTCGATATTAGATTCAGTGAGCAATTGTCTGAAGCTGACAATATGCAGCCAGTAGCCAAGTTGTAAATGGTGATAATTACAGTCATCCTCCTTCATGGCCAGGTCCTCAGGCTTCATACCTGCGTGACAATTCTAACTTTATTGTTATGAGGGATAGGTGAAAATAAAATGTATTCTATTATCTACATAAATATTCATTACATACTTAGGATTAGAAAATAATTAAAAAAATATTTGTAAAAAAAGGGCGTTTTTATTTTAGTATAAGGATAAATTATTATTTTCTTAAGTGAATAAGTAGTTTTATGGCTTTTCCTGCATAACCAAGGTAGAAAGAAATAACTTAGTGTAAAACCCTCCGTTATCCACTTTCCACTCGAATTCAAGAACAAAATGCCGGGGAAATGAAAATAAAAATAATTTAAATATAATCATTCAATTAAGTGAGAAAAGAACCCATAACCAATCGCGTTGTCCCACTGCCAATCCGCATGCGTTGTCTCAAATTCGGGCAGAAAGAGAAACTAGATATCTTGGCACTATCAATTGGCTACAGAATCGAACAGAGTTGACTCCTTGTCCTCAGTATACAAAGCAAAATATATTTTAGTTATGTTTTCCCTATACTTATTTCTCAATAAAAAATGTAATAATAACGTTTTTTTTAAAATTGTATTTATAATTTGAATATTAAAAATGTTTCGTATTTTTAAGCTCTGGTGTTCCAGTATTAAATTCATTTTAGAAATAGTTAAAAAGGAATCACTCACTCTTGCAGCCCAGGGGGCCGCAGCCCAGCAAGGCGGTCTCGATGGTGCGCACCAAGGTGTCGAAGTGCGCGTGGTGCGCGAGCCGGTCGGCGCGGTCCAGCGGCGCGCTCTCCGCGAAGCGGTCGAAGAAGCTGGAGTCCGCCTGCTCCGGGCTCGGCACGCCTTGCTTTTCTTGCAGCAGCCGCACCAGGCCGCTTGTGTCGGCTGGAACGTCAACAAGCCTCTTAATATGTAACATTGTACACATTCATTCACTAGCAAGCGCACAAAGTTCTTTTTTTAATTATTTCGCAATCACATGCTATCGGTCTTTGTTAATTGTTTAAAGTTTTTAATTAGTCTGACCGTTCAAGTGGATAAAGTTCGAGTTTAATAATTCAGCTACATACGTACAATATACAGGTCAAACTAATATAACGATGGTAAAATATATAAATGTTAGGTAACCATAGATCAATTAATAGTTTACATACGACTCTACGTTCCGCTATTGAATACATAATATTCCTAAATAAGATACAAAAAAAAACTTATTACTAGATACTCTTTGTCTATCTCGCTAATAAAAAAAAAATACTTTCAAACAATAACACTTACTGCGTTCTTGACTGCTAAAACATTGTATGTTAGTCATTTGGCAATTTTCTCCGTCCTTTTCACACACCATATTGACTAGAGGCTTAACGTGGGTGCAAATATCGCCTTCTCCAAAATCTGTAACGAATTTGAAATTATATTTTTCTTGCATTTTCTGCAGTACTTTGAAAAATACATTGTGTTTAAGTAACATTAAATAAGATCTGTTTGCCTGTAATTCCGTTAAAATTTCCATTAATTTAAGTTTTATAATAATACTAGCTGTGCCCGCGTGGAGATCTTACATCAGCTATTTGCCAGTAAAAGTCCCGTCAAAATCGGTGTAGCCGTTCTAGAGATTAGCCGGAACAAACAGACTGACAGACACAAAAATAGCAAAAAATTATATTCTGGTATATGTAGCGTGTATATGCATTTAGCATATATATACCATAATATTAATTTATTGACTACAATGGTTCACTATTTTGGCTTTAATGGCTTGAACTTAAGATACTTACTTGATATTTTGGTCAATTCACACAATGTCTTTATTGTAGCCTATGTGTTATTCTGATGTATAAGCTATATTATTGTAAAGTTTCATTAAAATCCATTTAGTAGTTTTTACGTGAAAGAGTAACTAACATCCTCACAAACTTTCGCGTTTATAATATTAGTATAATGTTACAAATTCAGATAAATATTAATAAAGAAAATAATCCTAAGTAAATATTGATAAATAGCTCTTATCATAGAGATCAGTAAATCAATTAATAACATTATAATAAATTACACACAATATATTTAATATAATAAAGGAGTTAATAATAATCTATTTTTTTTACATAGGTTTAGTATACTAAACCTATGTAAAAAAAATACTAGTAATAATATATAAATGGAATTAATTACATATAAAGAATATTGGCAGCTTCTATTCAGAATAGTACTGGGTCAGTGACTTCAAGGTCATAAATAATTGTTTATATTTAAAACTAATTGGATAGTTGGTTGTTATTTTGAACTTAGAACTTATTTAGAATAGTTAAAGGAGAGATCCTCGTCTCTCATACTTCGTTTTAAACTTTTGAGACGTATCTAGTTGCAAAATTCCATTCCCACTTCCCTCGCCCAAAACGAGACATTGGTATTATTGAATTGCCTACATGGTGACAATTTATTGACAGGTTGTCCCTTACCCATTTCCCATAGAGCGTTCACTTGCTTCAGTATGCACGCCCAGCCGTAGAGCAAATTCCGCGCGAGGCCATTCATAAAATTTTCTTCCACACGCACTACTTGCTTTAAATGAAACATATGTGTGTTTCTGTGTTTCTTGAACATGTTTAATTCAGCGAGGAGAAAGTTCGTTGCGGGCTAAAACAGTAAAGTATATATATTATTTATCCTGTGTGAGTTATAAAAAATAATTTAAAATATCTATATTCCAACCCACTTTCTAGGGGAGCTATTGTTTGATTACCTATAAATACTTAATAAACATATCAATATTAGAATAGTGCAAATTAAAACAAACGCAAAGCAGTACAAATCTCTACAAAAAATTATTTCTACAAGGAATTAAGTCAAGCCAAACCAACACGTCTAAAAGACCAAGTTTATTAATAATTTCGTCAAACAGTTTTAATTATTACATAAATTGCTTATCATTTCTCTTAAAAGTATACATAAAAATTAGGAAATTTAGAAAGTTATGTCTACATATTTTACATAAAAATCCGTCTTATTAAACTTGTACTTCTATACACCTACATCTTAACAAGAAAAAAAACATATATGACAGACCTCATACACACTCAGCCTAAAAGATTCCTCAGCAACGGACAGAGCCTCGTCTAAATATCCCATTTCCAGGTATAGAGATCCTAAGGGCACTAACACTAAATCTCTATACTTCTGCGGAACCCACCGACCGGCGGAGAGAAGGCAGTGAAGAGCGTTCATATTGTTGCCACGAACTCTCCAGTATAGAGAAGAGAGAGTAAAAAGAATCCATTTCGGTGCCAATTTCTGTAATAAATAATTTAATCATGTATCTGACTAGCCCGCTATGCGGGAAAAAGATTAAAGCTATATATATATATATATCCTAGTCATATTGTATTCTATGAGTGCAAATTTTGAAGCAACCCAGACAAATCTAAATATTGTTGCAAGATATCCTTACATTTAAAGATAAAGCAACTAAAAGCGTGTTAATAAAATACCATAGTTTTAATTATTTACAGGCTTCAGTCAAATCAATTAAAAAATTATTATTATTAAAAAAAATATTATTATTTTATTTTAATTTCACTATGCACTTATTGTGAAGCAAAAATATGAACTACAAATTAAACCCCACAACAATTTAACACAGTCACTTTCTTTTAAGGTGCTGAAACTTTACTGACTATTAATGCGATTGGTTGTGATGCAACTCAGAAAAATTATTATATTTAAATTATTCTCATTTCCCCGCTCTGATAAGACGGCGGCACGGCGTTGAGTTTCGCCATTCGAGACGCAACATCTCGAATTCGTCCGGAAATTTGGTGTTGCCCACTTGTTGTGTCTCGATTAGGTTCTCCGACGCTTTCCAACAGGGTTGCTATGCGAAAAAAAATGTAAAGCTATAACAAAATAATAAAAATATTACCTTCTTCATAGCTGCATATATCCTTTGTCCTATTTCAGCGTCCTGCATGTGTCTTGCAGCTTCCACATTTCCATCACTTACATATTCGAGTAATTTTAAACGTAAATAACCTGTATCTACTACTTCAGACGACAAATGTTGCCTGGAAAATAGTGTTAAATATAATAAATAATACTTATATTGAAAAAGTTATTATGAAACTAAACTATTATTATAAATGTTTATCGCGGTTAGTTGTGTGTTAAAATTGTACTGTAAGTTTTACACTAAATGGTAAAAAATTTTTTATATAAATGCACTCTTGGTCTGGTTGGACAAAACTCGTTCCATGACCCGACATGTTATATTTCTAAAATTATATTACATATTTTTTACGCGCCACAGATAATTCGAGGCCGTGCCTTTTAAGTAAATTTTTTACTTCAATGTATGAATTCTGAGGTTGAATCAGTTGCAAAGCTCGTTTCTTCTCTGCCCCTAGTGGGTTCGAAGATGCTGTCGGACCGGAAGGCACCGTTATCTCTTTTTTCATCTTTCGTTCTGTTTTATGTCATGTTTAAGTCAAATGCGCCGACAGCACACTTATTGCATCTTTGTCTCTGTGAGAGATTTCTGAGTCATTTTTAAATTATATTCGACTATGTTTCATTGGCCCGTCGGATGAACCTGCCGTCTTCGGCATCTGTGTAGTACATACATACAGTTGTGTGCCTTGTCTTTACAACGACAGCGTGTAAAATGCCGTCATGGATGGCACTTTTCCTGGACTTCTTCAATGATGACTACTGACTCGTAATTTAGTCCCTGTGATTCATTAATTGTGATGATGCGTGAGTTTTCCACACTTTCGTACCCGAGGTTGGTGAGGTCAGATCAGGATCACACAATCAACGGGTGTGTTTGGGGATTCTGGCAAATTCGATGCACATGTGGATCTAGATGTATCCAGGGACCGAGTCTACGACTGGGTTATATACCGGCTGGAGTATATACCGGCTGGAGTATATACCGTTGTAGTCCTCGTTTAGAGCATACATCACGTCCTGTGGGCATCTGTATGTTCATAGAAACTCCGGACCAGGTGGAACAGGCTGATTCTATTTATGTATGGTAAGCTAATATATGTCTGCGAATATCATGACTATTTTGGCTTCTGTTAGTCGGGCCGCCATTAGATCGCCCCAAAATGGTTTATCAAGGCCTCACCTACAATCAGTCTTCTCGGCCTATCTGTGACGCTATTTACAAGTATTGTACGATCGTTCGGACTTTAGCCTTTGCGTCATTTACACAACTAGGAGGGATCTTATTTCTGAGGTAGCCGAGGAGGCTACCTCTGCAGTTGCAGTAATGATGACATCACTCGGGGACAAAGTTGTCATTACTTAAGTAGATTTCCCGCACCCTGGGATGCCATTGACTCAAAATATTGTTGGCACCTCCCAATTATTCCAGAGGTTTGATCAATTGCTGGAACTTTGGATGACTTGAAACATCTGGATAATACTCTGTTCCAGTGTAATCACTGTGCATCGGGCAACTACATTGTATTGTGTCTTTGTAGGTGTTCTATACTTGAGTTGTTGTTCTTTAATATCAAAGATGTGTTTTTTGCTGTAAGCCGCCATATGGGGCAATTTAGGTGTTTCCCGCCGCAGGTATTTTGATGTAGTATTGTCGAAAATAGCGGCCTTTTCTTTATTGAGTAACATTCCACGCAGGCCTACGGTCCCTAGGCCGAAAGTTTTTCCAAGATTGCAAGGTTGACTAATTTTACACCCACGATCGCCTTGTAACCTAGGAATGCATTCCTCATATGATGCTTAGCTTTACTTGCTGGAGTTAGATCAGGTGTACTAACCTGACCTCTATCGGTTCTCGTAGTGGTACCTCTCTTGGTTCTGTTTAGGTTTTATTAAGCTCAGAAAGATGCTCTTGGTTTTCAGCGCCTGTTGCTATGACATGTGGCCATGGCGGCCATACTGTCGGGAGCAGAGATTGGCACTCTCAGCGGAGACATGAATCAGCTTCCTCATATCAAAATATAATCGATTCGATTTAATGTAAAGCCGTACAAATTTGATCACAAACATCACGTGTGAGTTGTCTCGCACGCGCCGGAACCCGAAGGGCGTCACTTATGCCATCGCTGGAGTACAACACAATATATTTCTCGAACCCCATCGTCCACTCCCTTAGACCCGAGAAATACATTGGCGCTCAAATACCGTTTTATTCGTTTTTACGGTGGCCTTTTCGTAAAACAATGAAATTCCTGTAAAAACTAAAAAACAATGGAAATCAATGTATGTTCATTTCAAGCCCCTTAAGTATTTCATCAGAATCGGTTCAGCGGTTAGGCCGTGATGATGTCACAGACAGACAGACGGAAATACAGAGTAACTTTGGCATTTATAACATTAGTGTGGATATGTGACTGACTAAAACACAAAATTCTTAAACTAACTTGGATTTCTTGGAGAAGGCCGCGGCCTCCCGGTCCTGCGGGCACGTGGGCGGGTGCCACGGCAGCTCGTACTCCTCCGTGAGCGGCGCCTCCAGCTTCTGAGTCAGCAGGGACTTCATTCTGGAATAATAATAAACGTGTGTTATATTTAAATATCCATTATATTAATACTTAAAGAAAAAGCTAATCCCTTATCCGAAATGTATGTGGGTGAGGAGCATATAAATTGGTATAGTTGAAGTTATTATGGAGAAATAGAGCTATAAGATTAGGTAAGTTAATAGAATAAATAAAACACACTACCACTGGCTACTACTGGCGTAACGATCTACTAGTTGCTTTTAAAATACGTTATCATCACAACCACCAATCATCCTAAAAGATTGAAATTGTAGAAATTTTATAGCTAAGCAAAAATTACATTCTCTGTATAGCAATAGTTGTTGCTGTAAATGTAACGATTGTGATTGATACAATCTCCACTTGAGAAAAATTTTCAATTTCCTTCTGTAGTAGCATAAAGCACGGCGTTAATTTTCGCCTTTTAACTAGCAAGGTCACGAAATTGAGCGAGAAATGAAGAACAGAGTGTCTCAATACTGAATTCTCTCCGTCTACCCTGATATGCGACAAAATCGTTAAGCTAAAAACAACTATATTAGCAAAAACTATAGAATATCCAGTATTGTTCGCGTACACTTGGTTAAGACCAATTTCAGTTTCTTTTTTTTTATTTTAGTTAAATTTGAGAGTACAAATTTGTCTAAAATTAATATTATAATATATTATCTTATCTTAATTTCAATCGGAGAGTGGAGAACGTCAGCAAAGAGTGGAGTGGGGTCTTGACACTAGGTTCTCTTTGACTACCCCGCTATGCGGGATACAGCGTAAAGCTATATTAAATAACTCCATCTGTTCATTTTAACTAATTCTGCATACATTGGTAGATACTTTCTTTTACTTACCTAATACCTTTATTTTCAAATGGCATAAAAACCGGGAAAATGGCCTCTACATTTTGCGGAAAGTTCGGTGATGTTTCTTTGCAAACTTTATTTGAAGGCCATTCAATTTCTGTATCAAAATCTGCTTTGTTTCTATTTATTGTCATTGTTGTGGGATACCTAATAAAAACAATTTAGTTAATGTTTATGTAATATATATTATAACACACAATAAGAATGAAATGTTCACTTTGACATATAACAAAATTATCATTCTCACAAATAATTGTTATTTGTTAACTGTGAACCTTTAGTATACCAGTGGTATATTAATATAACCTAAAAAATTAAGCATGTAACTTTTTATTTATAGAAAAATATTTGGAAAAGGTATATTATTATAATAAAATGTATAATTAATCAAGTTTCAGTAATAGTCCAAGCACCAAAAGGTATATAATATAATAAAGGTTATAAAATGGCTACTCACATAACTATTCCAGTTTCAAATTCCGTCAACTCGTCTTCAACTACTGGTTGCTGTTTCTTGTCATTTGGGAATTTTGAGCCTATTTTAATATCATTTGGATCTCTTTTCATTTTCATACCTGCCAAATGTGTATTTAATCAATCAAGTTCTTTTTACAGCTTCAATCTTTTACCCACCACTCCGTTCTTCACTTTCAGCCCGAATTCGAGACGTTGTGAGTTGAGTGGAGGAACTCAACGCCGCGTTTTATCTTGTACCAGAGTGAAGAATTGAAAACAGCTTAAGTATCATAATTCCTCCAAGTGGGAATCGAACCCACAACCAATTGTGTTTGCAGTCAGACTCTGTGCTATAATGGCTTAATTAATGAAGTAAAATTCTACATGAAATTAAATATACGTAAATTTAACAATAAAATAGCCAATAGTCTTTGGATAATTTACTCATTAGGATTTTTTTTAAACTCATCTATTAAATATAAATACACGCAAAAGTTCACTATAACCAAGACACACATAATACGACTATCGCACAAAGGAATCCACAACAACAAGTAAGCCAAGAAGTTACTGTTAGGGTCACCGGACACTAAACCATTGGCAATATTTTATACAGGCTGTAAGAACTAAAAAATTAACTTTTTGTTAGTAAGGTAAGTGATAAGAAGTTACATTTCGAAATCTTCGATCTTAAGAATTAAGTTCTTGTTCTCATTGATAAAGTTTCCTTTTTAGAATGAACAAAATCATTAATAAAAACTTCTCTATAATTTTAATTTATTAAATCTTTTATTTAGTGCAATAGGCTTGTAATTTTGTATCCAGTTTGTTAGAATTGCATAATTTCATCATTCAAATATTGATTCAAATTAAAAAAAACTATTATGTTTCAAGATTCATATAACAATTTTAGAAAACTTAACTGAAATTTAAAATACTTTATATACAAAATGTATATAATATGAGTATATAACATTTTAGCTTCACGTTATTTCGGGAACATAGCAGGATAGAAGTTAACCTAGTGTCAACACACTCCGTTCTCCATTTTACGAGAAATTACAGACCAGAGCAGACAAGTAGTCATCGAACCCACAACCATCGTGTATACAGTCCACGAATATATATAAATATTAAAATTAAAAACATCATACCTGGAAAAGAATCTTGTAATGGTTTGTTCTGATCTCTTACAGTAAAAAAGTTTATTTTCTCATGGGGCTTCTCGTCCTTTGATGGTACATATGGTATGTCGCCTTTCTTGTTGACATGCTGTATCAGTCTTTCCAGCCCATATATGGTGTCTACCACATCAATACCTTTTTTACCGAGTCTCTCGTCATTGTACATTGGAAATCCATCAATAAAGTACTTTATTAAAGAGTTTTTCTCCATTTGCACTTTCAATTCTTTTATATCTAAACCAGTTATAACTGCCATTCTCTCGTTATTCTTTTCTTCGTTTCTATATTCTGAAATTACATTATTTTGTGTATAAAATTTATATTACTTTAATGTCTTGCATCATTTATATTATTAATTTAATGCGTGTGTGCTGGCGAAACTCAACGCCGCGTTTTATCCTAGTAGCAGAGATGTCATCATTCTACCTGGTGGAAATCGAACTCACTACTATCGCGTTTAAACTCACATTTTTATTATATTTATATTTTCTGCATTCTGCTCATTAAAAATCATTTTTGACTAGGTTTTATAAAAAAATAAAAAATATATCATCATATGTTATTAACCCAGAATATTTTATATTAACAATGTATATTAGAGCAAAAGAATATTTTTTATATATTCACCATATTGTTCAGCGCTTTTGATAGTTCTCAAAAACTCCGCTTGCATTCGTGGCCATATAGCTTCCTTCCGACTGTATTCATTTAGTTCCTCACGGAGCTTGTTCAGAGTTCTTCAAATAATGAAATATAATACTTGAATGACAATATAAAATAGTTTATTAATGATTTTATTACTAGCACCCGCCCGCAGCTTCGCCCGCGTGTTTATAAATTGTGGTTTATGCGTAATTATTCTAATGTATAAGCTGCTGCTATTCTGATGTATGTTATATAACTGTAAAGTTTCATTTAAATTTGTTCAGTAGTTTTTACATTGAGTAATTAACATCCATTCATCCATCGTAACAAATTATAGAATTATAATATTAGTAAGATTTTTAAAATTAAGTTAAGTTAAATAGTGGGTATATGTAGGTGGGATATAAAAACCTGTGTACCGTATCATTGTCACAATTCAGTTTTATTAAAATTGAAGAAAACTTAAAATACCTTTTAAATTAAATATATTTTTTTATTTATTTAATACTTTTAAGCTGTTATTCTATCAAGCAAATTCCCCGCATAGCAGCAGGGTACAGAGAGAACAAGGGTCAAGACGCTCCATCCTGAACAGTCCGCCCAAATTCGAGACATTATGAGTTTTATCTTACCCGCATGTACAATCAAACGAAAATAATAATAATTTAAATATTATCATTCCCCTGAATGGAGGTCGAACCCATAACCAGCGCGTTTACATTCAGACGCTTCTTCTTGCTTCATGGTGGACTCAATTCCAATCTTATTATATAAAATTTCAATAAGCATATCAAGATCAATGGTTTGTAATTTATCAATAAATATAATATTCTTTTGTCAATAAAATGCAGAGCTAGTAAGTAAAATGCACTTTAAATATATAAATATCTTGTGTATAATATATATTTAGAAAACGTATAAAAATTTGTATGCAGCGTACAAGAGGGGCGGATTCAAATCCCACTGTTCAAATTTTTATGTTTTTTAAATATATATTTTTCAATTTCCTAAGTATGCCAATAACACTTTCAAATAAATTTAAAAGGAATATCTTGTGTACAATTTAACAAAATTACATGTTACATACTAGATCCAATTCCAACTTTATTATTTACTCAATCTGGTAAGACAGCTTAGACTAGCTTCTTCTTCTTGTCTTGTATTCAACTAAAGCAAATGAATACTTACTTTCTTATAGCCTTTATCCTTGTAGCTAATTTTGCATGACATGCCACACCATATTTGTATTTCTGTGCTAATTCCATTCGAGGATTCAATTTTATTGTTCGATCATAAAACTTTAAAGACATATTGTACTGTCCAATCACAGAATATGCATTTGCAATAGAGAAATGGCTAACATAATTAGTTCTATCATGTTCAACTGCTGCATTCAGAACAATGATAGCATCATCTGGTTTCCCACTTCTGTGTAAAACAACTCCAAGGCTACCCAAAGCAACATCTTTGTACTCTCTGAAAGTGTTAGTAATAAAGTATTAAGCAGTCAGGTGTAGTTTAATTTTATAAATAATTATTTATATATTTAACTAGAAACTCTTATTAATTGCAGATCAAGGTATTTCAACTATCATAACACATATTTATAACAAATCGTTATATTTTTCCAATTGCTAGAACATTTACTTTGATTAAAAAACAAATCAAAAGTAGTGGTCAACGTCAAATGTAATGTAAAAAAATTTGTAAAAATAATATCATAATAAATTAAAAAGAAATGATTTTTGACATTAAATACTATAATATTAAAGCCTTACTGGAGCAGTGTCACAGCCTCTGACTACCACTCCTTCAATTCTCACTCAGGGGAATGATTATATTAAAATTATAATTTCCCTCTAACTACCCTGATATACAGTAAAAAGCAAGAAACTGAAGATAAAATAAAATTTCTATATTACCTTGGTGCATAATGCAGAGCTCGCCGTGAACACTCTATAGCTTTAGGTGCATTGCCTCTAACCCTCCAATATAATGAGGCCATGTTATAATGTAGCCAAGATGAACTGTTACGTCTCAGTATGTTAGCAAGCCAATGCCCATATTGATCTGCTGTCATGATGGGAGCTATCATCTCCGGTAAAACAAATTCTGGATTGGCAGAAAGATTTTCCCTTTGCAACATACTCTGTAATATACAATATCTTCAAAATTATTAAGTGTGTTAAATTCTGGCATATTTGATGCACCAGTATTAAAGAACTGAACTGAAGTATTTTTAAAATTAAAATAAACTAAACAATATTATATAAATGAATTGTTTATTAATTACTTCCAATAAAATATTTATGCAAATTTATTTGAATACAATTGCACTTACTTTTATATTACAAGATATCATATATAATAGACAGATATAAGCTTTTAAAATACTCTCATATTTAAATTGATGTCATATAAGATATAAATCAAAGAGAAATAGTAGGCCATTGTGGCACAATTTTTTAGAGCATAGCAATACTGAAAAAAAAATTATGCATCTGGGAGGGGGTTCAATCCCTTCTTGGTTATATTAAAACTAACTCAATTTCTAGTCTCTGGTAAGACAGACTGCATTGAGTTCAGCCACTCAACCTACAATGTCTTGAAATTTCATGAAAATGAAGTGTCTTAATGCTAGGTTTTCTCTGCCTACCCAGCTATATGGGAAAAAACATAAACCTGAACATATTTCTGGAACAACTATCATTGTAAAGTTTAAAATAGAGTGATAAATATGTTTTGTCTTATACTTGCCTCTAAATGTTCAAATGCAAACATGCTAAATTTCAATGAAGAAAACTTTTTACAGTCAGGAATATCACTGTTTGGTCCATAATAAAGACTTGGAAGTTGAAATTCATTTGGATGAATCTTCTTTGATCCATCTTCAAGCAAACCAGCATACCAATCAATTGAGTCTATATTACCGGCTTTCGTACAATCTTCATTGTAAGCAAGTTGACGCCCAACATCTGAATATTTACCGACATCAGCCCAAAGCTTATCAATTCGCGTCTGTCTCTTAGTAAGATCATTGAACAGATCAAAAACTCCATCCCAACGCTTTTCTTGATTTAGAAATGCTAAAAGATCATAAGGGCGTGCCATTTGAAACGGCGAATCAAGCTGAAATGAACAAACATTAATTTATAATTTATTTGGGTGAAAATTAAGATTACAGCCATAATATTTTAGAAAACACAATTTATAACGGAAATCGCTATCATACCCTTGGTTGTATTAGACCACTTTCGGTAACCATCCAATGACTAGAAGCATGAATTTCTGCAAAACACGCAATGCACGCACTAAATAACCACAACAGCCTTAATAGCGACATGATGGTCTTTATTTGAGTTCAACTTATTTTAAGATTCATTAATGTTTATTTAAAAATGGTATAATTCTTAATTTTTGCCAAAATGCAAACACTACCAAACCAAGCTCTATGTTGACGCATAACAAACTGGCGAATGCCGAGTTGCCGACTGCCGATATAAGTGTCAAATTAAGAATGTCAATAATATCGACTTTTTAAAGTTGCCATTTAATAAATAAAGCAATGAGATCTCTTTTTCTACCTATTTGAAGGCGTGGTTCAACGCCACGATGAAAAATAATAGTAATGAATATTTTCGAATAGTAGTTAATTCCACAATTTCTAAATGTTTGATTAGTCAAACGCTTTATGGTTGTCTTTGTAGAAGTACTAATTATAAGGTATTTTTCTATGAAAGCTTTTCTTTTCATATAATATCATTTCAGAAAATATTGTAAAAGACTTAAATCTTAACTTTTGTATGTTTATTTTATATTACACAACTTGTTCTTTTTTACACATTATAATAGACAAACGTACTCATATTTATCACAAAAGAAAAGCTTTAAGCTTGAAATGCGCAAGTCCCAATAACTTCATTCAATCCACGCCTCGGGTACAATCTCTAATTATCTTTGTATTTTGTATAAAATGACGCATATTTTAAGCACAAACAATGAACTGTATAAATGTGATTAAATGTAATTGTTATTTATATTCTTTTAAATAAATTTGTAATTACTACTCAATAAAAATTGTTAATAATATTATCATCGTTTTGGTGACAATGAAATTGGATAAAACAATTTATATTGGGTAAATACTCTTGGTTAATTATGAAATTAATGGTAAAAGAAGAGTGAGAAGGAAAATGGGAAATGACGCACAAGAGGAGATATCAAAGAATACCAATAGTGATCACGTCGTTGAAAACACCGACGAATTGAACATAATAAATAGAGCTGTTCAAACTTTACAATATAAGGTACCTGTGTAATATAAGGTATATTGTGTTTTCGAAATTATTATTACTAAAATAAAAGACTGTATTTTTTTCTTTAGGGCCTTCTGTGGTCATGTTCTCTGAGAAAAATATGTTTAACTGCTCTCTGGCTTCCACTAGGTGCTTTAATATTTTGTTACGTATCAGCATCTATATTCCAAGCAGATGATATACATGAAACACATTGTAGGGTGAGTAAATATTTTTTTGTGAGGTTTCTTCTATTAATTAGTTTTATAATTTATAACATTCTTAGGTTTACAATGTAGTGCCATCAATAAGTGCAATTACGGGTATTAGCCCGCAAAGATATATATGGAGAATATGCATCGCTTACCACCTAGGACCAAGACTGCTGATAGGTTCATTATACTACAATTTTCACAAAGAGCGCACTTCTTACATCAGAGATGAAAAGGTATATTATATTTCAATTGTTACTGAACATTTTGTTTTCAGTAGAACATATTTTACAACATTAGATTATTTTCAGATACGAGATTTAGCTACAAAATTAGGAGAAGCATGCTACTGGTTAAATTTAATTGAGCTTCTCGCGCTTACTGGCGTTACTTATGTATCAAACAGAGAAAATTATTGTAAGTCTTCGAAATCAAGACACATAATTAAAATATTAAATTAAATTAAATCTACAACATAAACGATATTTGATTACTTTAAGTTACATTTAGTTATTTATATTATACGCATATTATATTTTTTCAGTCATACACGAAAAGATTTTCATAATATTTATGATAGCATCGTTACTACATATGCTATGTCGAGCTAAAGTAGGCTCCATAGCAAATGATAATGTAGAACCAGTGCGAACTAACAAACTAGTGTGGATCCTATTTTTTGTTGCCATCGCTGCTACTTTGGGCCTTATCATTTTCTTCTTAAGACATCGATTGTTTTGTCGACCACTTGGTAAGTAAATGTTATATAATATATACTTAAGTAATTTAACGCGTTCATTATAATGTATTTAACTATCACTTTTCACCACCAACCAAAGAAAACCTACAATAGAATAATTATTTCAGCATTCACTTGGTTCTCTGTTTGCGAATACATCCTTGCAACTGCAAATATGGCCTTCCACGCAGTAGTGGTGCGAGACCTTCCTCTGCACGAATTGCAGGTTGTATGCCCAAGTCATCATAAGACCAACTAAGCATAGTTGCTAATAAGCTGTAAAAATCATAGTTCATATACTTATTGTAAAAGCAAACCAATCTATTCGTGTCGCTCGTATAACAAAATCCTTTGTAAAATATTTTAATGCTGACTGTCCCTATATAGCTATAATAAATTTGCAATATGATTAAAGATTAATATTGAGAAGTTTGGAAACATATCTTTTACCAAATAAAATCTAAATTTATGGGACCATCACATAAATATGTCACGAAATTAAACAAGGTCTTCCGATTAACGCTACCATCATATTTTGAAGAAACTACACGTTATTAGTTTTAACATCGCAAGACTTACTTTAGAAGAAAATGTTTTGTTCTACGAATGATACGAACATTTTTTTCGGTTTTAAAAATCATTTACTTATATTGATAAGTATACATTTAAAAATGGATAAAAAAATTTTCCCATTGATCGTGTTTAATTTGAATTTATTAAGCGGTACAAAACTATTCTTTCTAAACTCATTTTATATTATATTTATATGAATATATTATTTTATCACTAATTAATAATACATAAATTACATAACAATAACAAATTTTCTTCTAATTTTATATGTACTCATTTTTTTTATTTCCATATACGTACGAAGTATCGTCATAATGTTAGGTTAGGCTACCTTTAAACTAATGACCTCACTTGTTATGTCACAATGCGGGTAAAAATATTGACTTGCAAAAACATAATAAGGTTTGTCAGTATCTCAGTACCCGATACCCCCAGCAATATTTAAAGAATTATAGATAGTACTGCTATACTTATTACTGTAATATGTTACTGGAATAAGCGCATTATGAATCAGCACAGCAGTGACTGTAAACAGAATTGGTTGTGAGTTCGATCCCTACGCGGGGAATGATTATACATATGTGGATTAATCCCATTTCCCGTTCCGATAAGACAAAACGCAGTGTTAAGTACCGCCACTCGACATGCAAAGTCTCAATTTCAGGCGGAAATTAGAAAACGAATTGTCTTGAATGAATGAATGAATTAAGCCCGCTATGCGCGAAAAACCATGAACAAGCGGGAATATTTTAATTAACTATCATCTGTATTACAATCATATTTATATTGAAAATGAAAATATATAATCTACTATAAATCACTGAACATGTGTTTTTTTTAATAAAACAACAAGATATTGTCTACATATAAATAATTTACGGATACTTTTATTTATTAGATTATACAAATATGTTTATAATCACAAACTTTTCATACACATCTACATCTATTAGTTTTTTTTTTAAATGTAGTGACATTGACATTGCTACTTTAAGCCTTAATAGATGTTATGTATGTTTTCGTTACGTGGTAATATAATGTATCTCAAGCCTTTTTTTGTCTTTGTCCTTCAGGAGTGCACTTTTTATTTAAGATAAACACAACAAAATATATTTTTTAAATAGGTAAAGTTCTAAAAACAATAAAAAAAAACAAAAAATAAGAATCACAAATTAGTAAAACTATAACACGCACACGTAATTACCTGTTCTCATGTAATTAATTGTAAAATATTTTAAGAACAGAATATTATAATGTATTGTTTATAGTATTGTATACATAAATGTGTCATGTAAAAAATATTGAGAGCGATGTCAATATTTCTCAAACTTGTGTTCCGAAAGGAATTTCTAAACTAGAGTTACCTATTACCTATCCTTTGTATAATAAGTAAAATAATATATAATTATTTGATAAGCTGTTTTTAAGTCACCTAAGTTAGCTTCTTTTTTTTAATTAATAAATTTGGTAATATAGGTTTTTTGTTTAGCTTGTTCGTTTTTAAAGTTCAATAAGGAAATTGAACAACAAGCTTATTTTGTTCATAATTGTTAAATATTTATTAATTGTCAAATATCTAGGTTAAAAGGGATGTTTAAATTCTATCTATTATGTTGTCAAAGACAACAACAATGATGGAAATGACGTAAAAAATAAGTTGCGCATATTACCTTAAAATATTAACCTGCTGACAATACCTCATATATATGTACGTCTTACATGAACATATTAAAAAATGACATTAAGATTCGAAATTTGAAAAGGAACATAAAGTGCATAGATGTCCACGCATATCTTTTAAGCAATTTACCAATTAAAGCTATATATTTTTTTTTTAAATATTAGTACAAAGTAAGTATTAATTATTTAAATATTTTGTGCTAGATTTTAAGATTAGACAATTTCATTAAAATTTAATATAGAACAATTTGTAACATTTAATAGGTAAAATCATCAATCAATGTAATAAAGTATAAAGTAGGAAAATAATGATATTGTTAACTCTTTATTATTCATAATTTTACATGTTGTAAAAAAATTAAACTATTATTATTATAAATATTATGCATTATTATTCTTGAACTATTTCATTGTTATGTTTAATTGTTTTTGGTAATACATATAAGAGTTTTACTTGTTGAAGTTTATTATATACTCATGTAGGTATCTACTGTACTATTGTAAACTATTAAAACATATCTAGAAAGTAACAATAAATTTTATTAATTTTATCTTATAATATTTCATATAAAAATATATTTCGAGTCCTTATTGTCTTATTTGAAAAGGAAAGTTCAAAGCAAGAAGAAAAGTCTGTATATGTGACTATTTGTCATTCCAAAAAGGGTTTTATAGCGAAGAGGCTTGTCCAAAGGTTATATCTAGCTATTTAAGTAAGGAAACGGATGACGGTTGCTGCATAAGCTTCGCATGTTTCATCGCAATTTTGTAAATCTGATCTCACAATTTGTCACTTTCTTTATATTTCTTCCATTTTGTTTACTATATTTTTTATTTGAGTTTTACATATACTATATGCTAGGATTTAAAAATAGAACTATATTATTACAGTTTGTTGATGAAATAAATTATTACTGTACATTACATACTCTTTTCTTTTAGATATCTATCTTATATAACACATTAGAAAGGTATATATATATTAATATTTTTACTTTATAAGCGTAAATGTAATAAAAAGAAATGACCAATAATTTACATACGTAAGTGTTTGATCCTAATCAGTAAACATTTAAGTCGCAGTTTTTTCTAGAACCTAGCACCTTTCTAAGAACCTTTTGTTAATAAATACAAGCATTTTTAAACCCAGATCTATATTATGAATTCAATTTAGATTCAAATAATTTTGACATTTAGTCAAATATATTATTAGATTTATTAGTAAAAAAAATAAACACATTGATCAAAAGTAAGTTTATTGACTAAACATGATTCATTATAAATAGTACTATTAGAAAAGTATGACCTCTAGTGACAATTTATAACTTCATAGATAGTCCACCGGATGGCGCTAGGAGTATTGACAGATCAAAATTGTAGAACGCTTGCTAGCTGCCGTATCAAAGATGGCGGCCGACGGGAGCTACGCAGGTATACATTTGCGGATGTGTGCGTGTGTACATGTACAAAATTTCACGTTTGACCACTCTAGCCGCGCACACAGGCGCACGGAACCGGGTGCGCGCGGGGCGAGAGGGGTAACATCCATGAAGTTGTGTCAGCATATGCGCAAACGAGGTGCGCATTCGTCGCGTGCGTTGTCGGGATTCTTTGTGCCATTCTTCGCATACCAATAAGAGTATATTCTTTAAATTCACTCTTAAATTGACATTTTATCAAAATTCGCCCCTTCACTACATCTTTGGAGCTCGAAATAGGTAAGTAAAAAAATTATTACAGTGATTTTCATACAATTAACTCGAGATTTTGACGATTTTTATTCGGGAATGTCAACAATGCGATCGCGATCCTGCAATATTTTACATAGTTGTCGCGTTTGCTTCGCTTTGACTTCCGGTCGTTCGGGTGTCGGCATTTCGCGATGTAAACATTATCTAGTTATAGGTTTTGGAAGTTTATGAAAGCTAGTAGGGCATGAAGTGTGCTCAAGGTGTTTTTGTGTTGTTAAATTTGCCCGAGTGTGCTTACTGAGATGGCGCAATTTTCGAAAGACGCGGTATGGTATCGTTCGCCCGTGATACACTTCAGTCGCGTTGGTGGCTGTATGCGATTTGACGTATTCCGCGCGCGGGGATGACACTTGTCAGCTTAATTTATGAAATGTCAAACGTTTTACATGTAATGCGCGAGTGAACGGTAAACAAATTAAAGTGAATATTGATATTGATGCAGTGATTTTTTAAACGGTGATATGGACTGTTATTACTCGAAATTTTATCCAAGGCGTAAGTATTTGTCGCACTTTACCAAAGATAAACAAACAAATTCCTTAAATATTTTTGTGAATTCCTAAGTCATGCCGCGTACTTTTAGTGAAGTTTCGCGATTTGCTTCGTATAGGACGTAGATTGTTTTTTTTTAATTTTGCTTAAATTACTTACTTAAACAGTTACTGTTGATAGCCGGAAATCATTAAATTTTATTTCGAAATTTTATTTATAGATTTTTTTTTAAATGGATATCGAAGTATGTTTTGTGAAACAATTACAGATAGCATTATTTTTTATTTGTTGAGTATTTTATGTAATGAACAAACAGTATTCTTTTTAAATTCTTATAATAAAATTAATTCTCATTAAAAATGAAATAATTAAAAGAAATCTAGTAACACAATTAACATAACTAGTTATTGACCAAGTTTAAAATTTTTAATAATATTCCTACGAAACAAAATAAATGGTGTAGCGGGCTGTATTCAAATAATCAAAAATAGCTTCACACTTTGTCCCTAGCGGGGTAATCGGAGAGAAAAGAATAAAAATAAATATATATTTTTTTTTTATTATTAAATAATATTGTAAAATAACAAATACATATTACATTAATAAAAAAATATTAAAAATGGAAATGTAGTTAACATGCCTACATAATATTAATTTAAACACCATTAATTTATAATGTGTTTATTATTAATTTAAACTGTTCAAATTCTCAAATCACCTAAAACGATAAGCACAATTCGCGATTCTCATAAACTTATTAGGTAGACATGAAAATTAAAAAAATATCCATATTCTTAATGTCAACGAAGTGCGACACTCGGGCCATCACTTTGTGACTTTGTTCTTTCGTATCAGTCGTTTTCATCTGCCAAGTTGGTGCCAAGAGTTATTTTGGTGAACTCGCTTGATGTTTTTATTGCGTCGCGACGGAGCGACAAGCAATAAGACGTGTAAACTGCTGACACTCCAGGCCCTCACGCGGCGTCGCACCTAATAGCCGATCTAGCAAGATTTATCACGTTCAACTTGCAAATATATTACATTCATTTTAATTTATTCAGTATTATTTTATCCATTATGTTATAAAAAAACTTTCAACGTTACCGAATATCTATTTCTGTTTCCTTGTGACACGCTTGTAAGTTGACTAAGATTGAAATGTAAAATAATATTCTTTTATTTAACAATTACATTAAAATATTGATAGGTATTGTTATTTCGATTATAATCAATAAACACAATAGGTTTATATTTATGAATTTTAACTGTCAAATTTAATTTAACTTTACTTTATTCACAAAAATATCCATTTATAATATATAACTAAATATGGAAACAGTTTATATTGAACCGATTGTGTTACACTACCTGCTCTTATTGACCTGCAACTCCCTAATCCCCGAACAAACTTTCCGACCACGAATCAAAGCCATTATTACATGTCACCCATTACGAAGTGCCTATTAATAGCTACTGCTTAGCCATTGTGTATGTTTTTTTACTAAAGTTAATGATATTTTGTGTTTTAAATATATATAAATTAATATAATAATACTGGAAATGCACTTTTTCTGTTTAATCATAAATCTATTTTTTAAACAGTTGAAATTTGTGTGCTTGTAAATTGTGAGAAAGATTATTAAGAAAGAATATTCTAAAAGATTTAATCGATATTAATGAGGTACACTAAATAATATATTTATTCAGTAAAATACGTGTTAGAAGTTTTTGCAGCACTAGCTGGAGATATGATTGCGACGAGTATCCAGTAGCCTCGCTCTATTCTCGTATTCCTATTTGTGTATAACTATCTCGTGTGGAACCCTCCTTACTATTAAAGAAAACTCAACCTTAATAATACGTTTGAAGAGTACATATTTACTCGATTACAAGCCTCATGAACTAACCTTTTAGAGCGCGCCGTCTGCTTCGGAGCGAAAGGACCCACTCCTTGCCTTTTATTTATCTTAATTTTACTCCAGAGAGATGACAAATGGGTATTATGATTGTGCAAATTGTAACTAACATATTAATATTTATTTTCAAATTTGTAGTAAACTAGTATATTATAATTAAAGTAACGCTTAGATAGTAAAATTAATAATATACACCTATGTTGTAGCCAAAAAAGTTTACATATTTGTCCGTGCGTGGTTAAATTGTACTGGCCGAGAAGTGGAAAATATATTGGACAATTGATATTATATTGTGTACTCAATACACCTAAATTAAAAAAAAGACATATTTAGAAAATCTAATGAACTTCAAACTTCAAAACGGGTTCAAATCCCGCTGCGTTAAATTTTATACGTTTTCTAAATATGTCTTTTTCAATTTCCTTAGTGTGGGAATAACACTTTAAAAAGTATTAACAAAATATACACCTAAATTAATTAAGCACATTTTCTTTATTTTTTAAATATATATTAAAAACAGTACCTATTGGAAATTTAACAAATAAACAAAAGCAGCAACTGCAACTGTACTGATACTAACAATCAATTTATTTCGGTGCAGAAACAGTCATACAAGAGCGAAATTAAAGGAGTTTCGCAATAATTTCCCGGTTGAGCTCGCGTATTGCAGGTAGCTGAGTATTCGATATGAAGCTTACTTTGAGTTCACTTGTTAAACTATCGTTGTAGTTGGAATTGTTCCCGCGCCGCTCCCTCTGTACCGTTCTTGGCGATTTAATTAAACTTGTTATTTGTGCGTTTTATTTCACAATTGGGTCCGGCTCGCTTTGATTGTCCGACGGCTTGTGAGAGAAGCTAACCTTTTGTCTTGTACGATGCTCACTTCCAACTAACTTCCTTTGTATATTATCCATTTAACGTTATTTACTCCTTTGTCCCTGTGAATTATTGGAAATTTTATTAAATCAATCAAGCTTAAAACTTCTTATATTGTAGGAACTGAACTATTAAATATTTATCAGATATGTTTATGGGCAAATAAACGTACTTATTAATTTTAGAAAGCACACTGAAAATCGCGTTACAATATCAATTATGTATTGTAAAAAAATGTGTTTCGATTTAAATACACAAAAATCTCCTTTAACACTTAGTTTATACGTACTTACTATACAACCTTTATTACAGTAAGTTTGATAAAAAAATATATATACTGCTTTAATTGAAAAGCTCATAGACATTACAGAACAGAATATATATAGGTACACATATTTCTCTTTTATAAAAATTGTATAATAAACATTAGGTCCCTATAGCAGTTTTAATTTTTTTAGGCAGTTATTACTTTGACTATGACTTGCCTTTCTAAGTAATATAAATATATTGACAATTTCCAACATGTGAGCATAGATTTAGGCCCCATTCTTAGTCCCTAAAGATTAATGTTCGAACACTCTCAGTTACTACGAAGCGGCGCGGCTGTCGCACTATAAATTAAACGTAGCTCATAATAGGAGTTACATATTAAAACGTAACATCATCCCGCTCTAACCATACAAGAAATCCTTGGAAAGACAAGGATATAAACAGTGGCGTCACCGTCGGACCGCTTTTTTTTGTTATTCCACGAGACTAACGGTTTGCCGTAACTTGGATACTCTGACGACTATTTCTATTCTTTGAATAATTATGTAACTTAAATTTTTGTACAGAGAATAATAACATAACAATGTATATACAATTTTTTTAAAGTAATATTTGTACATTAGTAAATATAAGTATTTAAAAGAATTTCTTGGTTATTTGGGTTAAGTATAATATGAAGCAACCAGTATGCGAGTGAAGCGATCTGACCAGATTACTCGGCCGGCCCTGGCGTTCCTATCTGCAATCGGTAAATGGTTACTTTAAGTCTCGATATGCGAACTATTCCCCATGGAATGTCACCGTCAATGCACCGTACTTATATGTGCTCGGGCGGACTGAATTTTTTCTTATCGTCGTTGCATTTTCTGCAAGTTTTCAATTTGAGCGGCACGAACGAACGACTACGCATACGATCTCCAGTCGACTTGTCCACTCGTTTTGTGTTGCAACGAAGTACTGCTAACTACTCGCTGCCTTGTACTGATAAATCTACAATTTAATATTATAGTAGTATATAAATAGTTATAATTATAATGTATATTCTCAATATTTAATTCAAAATAATTGTATGTCCTTACAGTGCGTTGTGAGTACTTAATTGAACAACATTTAATGAATTTTATCTCATACCTATTCTCTTAAATATTATTGAGTAATTTGTGGCAAGTTGGCCGAATTGCAAAAAGTTTTTTTTTACCATCAGTGTTGTCGCAGGCTGGTAGCCTAACCGCAGTAAATTATTGTTTAATAAAGGAAATTATTACCACACACGATTACCCCCTTTTTTCATTATCCTTTAATTTTCTCCGCTTGTGGAGATAGCCGGCAGTAATAACCAGCGGGCTGCCATCATCCATCACGGCCAGAGCAATCGTTCCGCTGTCAGTTCTATTCTGAGATCATATTTTTGCTAATGATTCCCTGGTGTAGTCATATCATGAACAGCTATGAAACTGATTGTCGGCATTTTTCAGAATCAGTCGTATTTCTGTTGTAATTTAAATATAATAATATTAAGGTGCTTCCCTTAGGTTACTCTAAAATGCAAGTTAAACGTGCGCATCTGCAGCGCTGTTTATGAGCTTTGTACAAATAAAATTCCGCATCGCGTTCCCCGTGAGAGAGTTTATAATTTATTTGCTCGCAGTTTTCTGGCGACGATTTTCCCACAGGGGCGGTGTCTCAAACGAGCCGCGCCCGCCCTTTATGCGGTTTTTTGTGGCAACACAAAATAGCCCGGTGAAAAACATTCAGTGATAACTGGTAACAATCGCTGCCGCCCGGATGCCCCTGCCATTCCACGCATTCCCACCATCGGACCTCGGTTCGCTTTTTCATCTAGCCCCGCATCGCTGAAAGATCTCATTCGTGACTCGACTAATGAACATTGATTAATTAATTCTGTTTCGAGAAGTTAAAGCTATTATAATCGCTTATTATATTTAGACGCATTAAACTTGTACTAGAACTTTTGTATCTCACACAAAATAATTGCTGTTAGTTGTATTATAATAACAATTCACAATAAATTTAAATTATATTTTATAAGTTAGCTTCCGAATGCACTTTTTTAATCGGATTATAGACTCTAAGATAAAACTATACTAGTAGAGGAAGAACATTTCTCTCAATATTTGTATTGCTCTGCTGTTCGATACAATATATTTGCTGTTTTAAAATATATTTCGTGTATTTACTTTACGTTCATTTTAAAAATTGACTTATCTGTAATGCTGTTTTCACATAAGTTTGAAAATATAACTTCTCAACAAAATAAAATGTGAAATGATTGCTGTAACGCGACAATTTAAGCGACAAATTTCATAGAAACGGAACATTTTCATGCTTTGCACCAGTACAAGTAGCATTTTTATTAATGTCCCATTGTTTCTTAATAGCCGCTCTAGATTTGATATAGCGATAAGTTCAAAGCATAGCGTTAAGTAAGGCGGCAATGTGGCTGCCGTTTTCAACCGAAAACCGAACAGCCACTCTAATAGATAGAATGTTAGATTTCCAGTATCTCTCACTATGATCACAATTTACTTACCAATTTTTAAGAGGGTAACAAATGTTGAATTTTAAATTACAAAGTCAGCTTAATGTCATTAAATACATAATTAACAGAAGTCTGTAATATTCATTAAAATTACTTGTACATACTTTTTAGAAAACGTTACTAGTATCGGCGATCGGTATGACATTTTCTAAGTCAAATGTTTTTAGAGTTATGCTTTGAGTAGGTCCTAATAATTAAGGTTTTATTGGCAGTAAACTATGTTTATATTCATCGAATGTTACATAGTTAATACACACGCAATACCAAACTGATACTAATTCCTCAGGTCGTGAGTTAATTATTCAATATACTCAGTTAAAAAACAGTATAAAAATTAACATATTAAAGTGGTTTTTTTTTTACACATTACATCTATTTTTAACTGGCATTTGACATAAACGCGAATATGTATTGCACTAGAAATTTAGTTCTATTCAGCCAGGAACTTTGACATAATATGTCTAGTATTAGTTGATATCAAAATATGATATTGTAAATATGATATAAAATATCGCTCGATTGTACAATTTTTGGGCAACTTAAATACTTAAACTAAGTACGCAAAGATATTTTTTTTTAATTATCAGTGTTTTTTTCTTTTTAATCTAACACAAAATTTAAACTTCTTACATCATAAGCGCATGTTGCGCATTCAATTATTACACCGCTTAAATATTGAATGTGATTAAAAATAAAAAGTATTTTATTTTAAGCATTTGAAAGTAGTGCCTTTATCCACAGAGATGTCTACTGTCAGAATAAGTACAATATATGTACAGTGTATATTTTCGACTATTCATAACGCTGTGACGTGTGACGTACAAATCTGGTGAGATATATTACCGTTCCAGTTTACCGACAATAAATCGCATGTTTAACGTCGCGGTGAATTGTTTATATAATTAACAATATAGCATTATACGCGATTTCCAAACTAAGCGGCGCAACGATCGTTTGTCACGAAGTATTGTAAGAATTGCTATTTATGAGAATTATCCTTACATCGCAGTAAACGTAAATTATTTATAAATTGGAACAATTGGTGTTTCTCGATACACTCGACAATTATAGTTTAGAATTTAATTTAAAATATAGCAACTTCCTACCACACTTGTATGTAAATTCCTACACTGGAGTCTCTCACATGCATTGTTCAATAAACAGTCTGCTCATAAATAAGCCATAGCTATTTAGCCAATCGGGCACCGATGGGCATTTGGTCAGATTCCAAAGCAAGCAGCCATGGAAGCCACGTGTGCTCGCCTCCGCATGCCGAATATGCAACCCTTGCTTGAATTTCGGCCCCTGCACCGAATATTCCAGTATATCGGACAATGCGAGCGAATAATTCAATGCCGAAATGACATGTCGCTTCGCTCTCTGAATGCTATTCCGTTGTTGATGTTATAAATAAAAATGTTAAATATCGATCACTGATAATCTATATTTTAATGCTTTTCCAATTTTCTTTTTTTTTTATTTTTAATTTTTTTGACATACACTAGTTGGCTACACTAAGGTTATACAAGATACGTCAAAATCGCTATACTTATGGTAAAATGTCAATGTAATAATACATTTGTACAGAAAAGTATACCAAGGACACTGTGGTTACACAATTTGTTTTTCTTTATATTTTGGTTTGCATACAATTCTTATTTTATGTTTTGTTCGTTTTAGGTAAGTGACAAATGGAAAATTTACTTCGGTGATCCTTACACTCATGATGCATCCAGCAGGATACTACGCGAATATTGGTAAGCAAACCTGTAGGCCATTACTATGCCTTAACTGTAATTTCAATTCAGGCAGATTCAGGAACCCTTCGTTATATGATCAGTTTGTCAATGAATATTTTGAATATAACAACACTATTACTTTTTTATCTTAAAGATACAAACATTATTATTTTTTTATGTCATTACTATTATTATTTACTTGCGGTAATTGTAAATCTTTTGTTATGTAATTAAATTCAGTAGGTTTAGCCTTATTTCAGATTTCGTGCGAAATGTGCATTTATAGTATTTAATTTTATTGTGTATCTTACTTTGAACGCTATGGGTGTGTAGAATATTGTGTTCTCTCATTCTGAATTTGCACGCTGTATACATTCGGAAATCAGCTGATAAAACCGGCAAGCGATATGCTTATTTAGATAAGTAGGAAATAGTATACCTATACATAAATGTATCCGTATTGTAAAATAATACGGATTGTAACTTAACGTGGGGGACCTATTATATTTTACGTTTATTTATAGAAATACTTTTGAAATTTATTTTAATATAATATAAGTATAATATTTTATTTTATATTTATATATTATAATTCTAAAGTAAATGTTAAAGTTTGTGTATGTAAAAAATAGCTTCAATTTTGAAACAAGTTTACGTCGAATTAAAATCCATTTACGTACAGTAAATAGAAAATTATATTTAAATTCGTGTTTGCAAATTACAAATTTCCAAAAACTATACTTAATTAGCCCCGCAACGCTTTACTCATCCATTCCGGCTGTTATCTGTCTTTATTATAATTCCCGTCCAATGCTCATCGCACCTTTATCTTTTCCGCGAAATTGACGATAACGTTATCGTCATGGTTTTGTAACGAAAATTTTGCGATGCAGTTTTATTTCCGTAAATAACTTTAAATCTTTTTTAAATTTTGTTCTTTACAATTTCAGTAGGTCTCATTAGTCATAGTTGTTCTTAGTTCTATGTTATGCCTTTTGTAAATAATAATCGTTTAAGATTAAATATATTGTAAAAAACGATAAAAGTATGTAATATGTAAGATGTGGTTTGCGGTGCATATAACATATGATTGATTCTTATTTTTCTCAACACAAGTTTAAATTAACTCATTAGTTTAACGAGTGCCTCATAATAAGTTTTAAACTATTAATGCCGGTTAATCAACTGAAATTTGTATAACTAGCCTAATATTACCGATGACTTTCTTTGAACCTGGACACTAATTATATTAATTTGGCAATCGAGTATAAAACCTAAAAACGATCCATAGTAGTTAGTTTTTTTTTACTTGAAATGTTAAAAACCCTTTGTACCAATGTTCATCGTAGTTTTGGCTGTACATGTAAATGTCTAGTGAATATTTTTTTTACAACGTATTTTACATATAAATTTTAATAATAAATTGCATTATAAATAGGTGTTCAGTAATTTTTGTGTTTTTCTGTTCTGCTCTAAAATGATCAAGAATCCAAACAAGCTATGTTATTGTACTAGTCAGTAGTGCAATAACATAGCATGCATAGCATAGCAACCGACGTAGTTTGAATTATTTAATTAAAAAATAAAATATACACAAACACACACACACACACATAACACACAAATCTTATACTATAACTTAATATTTCTAACTTTCTTGATAATTATATTTTACGTATGCTTAATATTATCGCGTCCGTCCTGTGTTTTCTTTGTGATAAGTTATAGTCTTAAATTTGATTAGATAATAGTACCAATCAAGTTCAAGATTAATATACAGATAAATAATAAATGTATATAATTTATATGACAATATTATATGTAGCGTTATAAAATGAACAAAATTGAATGTAAATTGTTACTTAAGAACTGAGCTCTACTAGAAGGATTATGATATATTGTTAGTAGTGCCTTTCAATACAAACGTAAATTGCTTGTTTTACACTCTGCCGCCTTTGTCTACTTTAAACATTTAAATAGACGTTTGCGCTACGGTTATGTAAAAAGTATATATCGAGTGTCTTACAGCCAGACATTTTTCTTTCCATCTAAATAGTAAGTTTTTCTACTAAGATACAATTATAAAACGTATAATACGTTTAGGAAAGGCAAAACTATTCTTATAATATTTGACAGTGCAATATATACATAAACCTTGTTTAAGTAATAAAAAGTAATGTTGAAATTAATTATTTCGACGTAAGCGAATATACCAGTTTTTTTTTTTGGAAATTTACAATTACTTTCACTTTTTTTTGAAATCATCGGTCAATACTATCAGAATATCTTAATTATGATAACGTTAAATTTAATATATATATATATATAGTAATAGTTTTTCAATTCAAATATATAAAAGTGTAAATTTATTTGTTTTCTTACAATTTGTTAAATAACTAATTATTCATTTTATGTATATGTGGTTAGTTCTATGTTTTGATATATGCAGTAGTAATGTTAATTTTATTAATTAAGATTTAATTTGAGTTTAACGTATCTGACGGTGCGTTATAGACATTTATAGATTACACTTTGAGATAAGGCACCATTTACTTTTATATCGTTCTATATAAAAGTGGCAACCTGTTTAATGTTGTACGAATGAAGTGCTACCGTAGGTACCTACTCAATATAAGGTTAGGAAAATCTGCGGTTATCTGTAACTGCGATATCATCGTTTTTAATATATAAATAACTTGAACATACATTGGTTATATATATAACAGAATTTAAGAATCTTAAGAATGATTTAATTATAATATGATAATTACAATATAATCTTGGCTTACCAGTAATATACACTAACACTACACTAACGAATAATTTAGATAATAAAAATGAACGTGCTGAAATTTTAATAGTCCTTTCTTACAATATCATATCCAATGCCATACATGCAGGCGAGTCAGACAGACATAAACAATTGTTTATATGAATTATCATATAAAAATTGACACATGAAATAAAACCCATGTTAGTATATTTACAAACTGATACGAAATTTATGATCATGGAATTGAGTGACAATTGCTTTACTAAATATGCTTAACTTTATAATGGAATCTAATTTAATTCATTAAAAGCACCAATTATTAGTGCAAGTGATGCTATAATTTTGAACTGTACTTAATGTAATTTAATTTATAGTATTATATATTTTATTACATTTTTCCTCTAACTTATTGACAAGAAAATATAATATCTATCATGTCTATTCGACAGTTACAGACGCTAATAAAAGTGAATGTTAGTGAATATTTGTTTTATATTTAGAGGTTCTTTTTAGAAGTTTCAGATAAATTTAGTGCTATTACTTGAATTTAAAAGGATGTTGAATTGTTGATAGAAAAGCAATTGATTGCCCAATTATATACTAACGATTGCAGATTCCATACCCCCCCCCGAATTACTCTAGTCGTTTAATTAGAACCAGTTTTATTGCTTTTATTTCTGTTTATACAACGATAAACTTGTAACTTTTTTATGTATCTATTATTTATAATAAAAGATGATTTAATATTTGATATGTTTATATTTGTACTATTTGTATAGAAATTTTAAATCACTCATATAGCCTTTGTTTTAAAGTATGTGTATATACAATATGTATTTTATTATATATCATGGTGAGGTAGTGAAAGCCATTATTTTTTTCATTTTCATTTTTTTATCTTAGACTTATCTTTGTTATTTTATACCATCGCATGATTCTAATTGGTTTCTGGGCTGATTATGGCAACCCATTGGCCAATTATATACAAAATCTTTGTATTATGTTCAACTGGTGCTTAAGATATAATATTTTTTGTAATGATTTTAAAAATTGTTTCTGGAATCCCTTAAACCTTTAAAATACGAAATATAAGCATACAATTGTATTTTTCTATATTATTCATAATATATTTTGTGACGTTTGATACTTTCCCGTTTTCCTTGAATTTTTAGGATTTTTTTTCTACCATCTTGTATGAATACAATTCTGATATGATTTAAGAATATTCACTTGAAATGTTCGATCTGCACTACCAGTTCATAATATATACTATTTTTTATTTATTTGTGGTGTAAGCTAACACACAACGCTGTGAAAATATGTATTACTTACTGGTTATGAAAAAGCAATAATTAAGTAAATTTGTAAGAAATCCCAAAAATGTCGGCCACTTGCTAACCTAACCTAACCAGACCTACGACCTATCTTGACTACGCTAGAAATGCCGGCTTTATCGCGAAATACCCATAAAAATATGATTTATAAGCATCGCCTCACCAATGCCTCATGTAATAAAATTGACGGCTTGGTACCATAAGCACTTCTATCGTGCGAATTCCATCTACAACTCTAGCTCGTGAGTTAAACCTATTTTGCCTAACACGGTCAAACAATAACTGCCTTATTCAACATAAAGCAAATAATATTTGGTTTTCATTCCTTTCAACCTACTCTCTTGAACAAATACAATAAGCGGAAAACATTTTACGGAACATCAAAGGTTTGTAAAAAGCGCGCCCATTGTTCATCTCGCACTAACCTTTGCTTTTACGGACGTTAATAATAAAGAGTCGGGAAGTACAGCGGATGCAGTGAGTGCATGCGAGCCGCGACTCGCCTCTATCGCCATCGTGACATAACATGGCTCGCCCCGCCCACGCGCTCTCGCTCTCGCGCCCCGGCGCGAGCGAGACGCAAGGCGCCCCGCCGAAGCCTCCGTGCCCGCGATTCCGAGAAAAGCCAACTGTTATTATCTGACGCGGATTGTTCTCGACCTCTTCGCTCGTCTCTCATGAATGAACGCGGCGCCTGCAGGTGCGCACCCTCGGGCGCCAAATTTCGACGAGCACTTCTAAGTTCGTTGCAATTTTCGACACGCCACGCTTATTTTCAGTGGCCGATGCTTTTTTACTAATTTCAATCGGGCAGGAAGTCGATTTGAAGGAGTTTGAGCCAATTAAATTTGCATAAACATTCCACGAAACTCCCCCGTGTCGATCTGTTCACGTTCCCGTCAGAATGATCGGACATCAATCACAATTCTGTTGGCACTCGCTGTTGCTATAATTTGAGCACGCATATAAAAAGATTCATTGCGCTTTGCCAATGATTGAATAATCCACTACAATTTATTTATGAACAATAATTTTGACTATTGTATCTGTCTTATATTATTCTTCCACGAAAATTTAACTAACTTCATATAATAATCATACTTTAAATGTGCAATTATTACAGCTCATCAAACATTTCAAAGGCCTCCATCCCTTTAAAGATACTTGACATGAAAAACCAAGTGATAAAACAAGTTTGGTTTTATAAAAATACGACTTTAAGATATTAAAAGTATCTCTTACTAATGTACAGAAACTGGACTCTTGGGGGATACATGGAGACACTAAACTCTCTATGATTCGCATAAG
>JAOYRR010000252.1:0-57500 GCA_038994665.1 Podotricha telesiphe
TATATAGAGAACTACAGAAGTAAGCAAAGAAAAGCACTTGTATACTATACATATGAAATTAAAAATTATTAATAACAAATTCTGTTGTTAGGTTAAATTTATCAGTCAATATCTTATTTACATTCACATTCCACCCATTGTAGCTTTGTATCTTTTAAGATCTTTTACAGTAATCAAACGCTTAATCATTGAAATCATTGACCTAATAAATTGTAGCTGAACCAAGCAAGCAAATATTAGATATTTGACACTACGAAAATTGTATAAAATATGTTTGTTGTATTTTGTATTGTTATACGACAAATGGCTGTTTTTACTAAATAGGAAGCTCTGTACGAATATTGCTTTGTAAATTAACGTATTTATTAACTGCTTTAAAAAATGGTCATTCTGACAAAAAATTTAACGATAATTTTAATAATCGGGTCTGTACATGTGAGTAGAACAATTACAACATAAAAATATTTCCGAATTTTCTACATTAAGCAATCTTGTCAAGCATTTGTTGACGAATAACGTGCCTGAAGGTACTACTATGTGGGCTACGAAGCAAAGAAATCCGTACTGCTGACCCATGTGAGGAATAGTATGTCATTTTAATGAAGAAAGTACATTAGAAACTAGTAGCCCTAGATAGTCTGCGGATGTGGTATTAATTGGAATTAACACACAATCTATGCAACGTTTGAAAAAATTACATCCATTTATAATTTTAAATATTACAATTATTTGATAATTAGTAGGTTTAACAATGTGTATGGCACTTTATACAAAACTAATACTAGTGTGGCTAATATTTTTTAATAAATTTTATATATTTCGAATGCATTATTATGAAAAAAAACCTATTTAGTTGTGTTTCTTAATTTTTCCATGTAAAATTTATGCCAAATTTCATAGCGCTCGTCCGTAAAAGGAGTCGAAGATTTTCCCTTCACGTATTCCATTCTTATATTATCAATCTCTATGTATAAAAGTAAATGACTCATTATTCAGCATAATTTATAAAACAGTCTCTTTTTTTACAATGGTGTTTGTTATTGTCTATTGAAATATGATAATGTAGTACACTCAGCAGTACAGTGCAGGAGATAAGTGTAACATTCTAGGGAAATGTGAATGACCGCCCGTAATTAGATCGATGGGCAATAATTTTATAACATATTTTGTGATCGTAGAAATTAAGCAAATTAAATACAAAATATATATTCCTAAAATAATTGTTAGATTTTTTGTTATATTTGTGTGGAACCTTGAATGTCAGTGAAGTTAGCAGATAATTGTGAACCTTGGTGAAAGGAAGGGCTTAAATAAATAGTTAACCGTAAAGTTTTTTTTATATTCGTTATTGTTATACTAGGCAATTAGTAATATCTTACTAATATAGAATTATCATAGTATTTTGATACAGACACTTATGTATCATTCGTACCTTCATCATTTGTTATCTTGGACAAAAAAATGATTATGAATCACAGTATCCCAAAATATTTTTTAATGTAAAATGTACCGTAGCAAAATTAACAAAATGTATACGTCTGTACACTAAAGTTACGGAACAAAAATGTGCTAGCTAAATTAAAAATTTGACGCATTTGCACATATTCACTTTGACATCGTCGTGGGTTATTGCCCTCGATAAATCGTTACTATTTTTTAACAGTTGTTTATTATTACCTGCTGGCTGGTATTATCACGCGGTAGCGTGTCAAGCCAAGTAAAAAAAACAAAATAAAATAATAATAATAGAATACTTTAATTTTATATATTATTATATATAAGTTACCAATAAAATTGATTTTTAAAATCATTTAAGCAGGTAAATTTGATCTGTTTTTTTTGTTCAATATGGTTTACTCTATATTTTTTTTAATACTTATAAAACACGTAGAACTGCACGTACATACACAGTTCGCCTGACTGGTTAATGTATTTTATACCTAAGTAGGTAATTAATATGATTTAAAATTCTAGGTTTTTTTATTATACCTAACTTCAAAGCTAATAATGTAAAATTTTTATACTTTATTTTAGTCAGTGTTTTATAAATAAAACAGTGACTACAATAAAGTAATAAACAAGTATAAATGTTATAAATACTTTATATAGCTATACGTTTTTATTACGCATGTTAAGGGTGGAGGGAATCTAGTAGCATGATACTCCGTTCTCTACTTTCCACCCGTATTCAAGGCATTGCGTCTTGAGTGGTGGAACTAATTGCCGCGTTTTGTCCTAACAGAGCGGCGCAATGAAATTAAATAAAACAAAATATAAACATTTCTTCATTTTGCAGTCGGACGCTGTCCTTCAGCGCCACGATGGCTATAAATACATTTTATTCGTAGATATTAGAATATATTAAAAGAAATTCTAATATCACATTGCGAAACGTTTTATTTAGGCAAACGTACCACTATTTTTACGTTTCACGTATCGATGCGTTTAGCCACATAGTGTTTTACTATATCATTTATACTGCAGTGGACCTAATTGCAATCGCTTGTGTAATTTTCAAAGTCATATCAGTAATCTCAACAGGTTTACCTTGCTACCACTTTTCATTTGCTCGATTTCTATAAAAACTTGCGTATGATAAATGTTACAAAATAGTTTCTCGCTTTTTCTAAAATATCAGGGCACGTAGAACCCAGTGTCAAGACTTACTGCCTTTCGCTTTCGCTACCAAAAAGGAGGAATGAATATAATGTAAAAATAATTATTCCCTCGAGTGGGAAGCGAACACACAACTATCACGTTTACATTCAGACTGTAAACTGTGACATAATGACATCTAAAACGCCGCTTTGGATAACATTTCGTAAATGATAAATATTATAGTTATTTTTACAAATGTATTCAACAACAAAATATATACGATAATGTTTTGTTTATCAGCAAAAATATATAAAAATACGGTATAAATACAAAAAGTAAAAATAAGCTGATTACTCCTTGTTTTTGCCTTCAAAAGTGGAATAAATCATTTATGTCGTCACATGGTATGTATAATAAAAATCCACAAATAATGACAGACCTGCCAGTTGAACAATTTAAAATCAAGATAAAAAATATATTATTGAGGAAAGCATATTATTCTGTCCAGGAATACTATTCTGATGTTAATGTGTGGAATTAAATGCTGTTGCTAGCCGGCTCGTCGCAGAACTCCTTTCCGAGCCGGTGGTAGCTGCCTCTAGAACTGACAATACTGACATTTTATGTTAATTGACGATTCGAAAGTGCTTGTAAAAAAGCCTTGCCTATTTAAAAAAGAATATTTTGATTTTTAATGTAAAAATGTCACGTGCTTCATATACTCAGTCTGTATCTTACTTCTGTTTATATAGTAATAGTTCGAAACTTATATCCTGTACGCTTAACATGTGGTGCGATACGGTTAGTAGAGCTGTTATCATATATTATATTTGTACTTATATATTGCTTATTATAATATATTAGATAAATTTAATTTTAGTAGTTAACACTCGTATCAATAAAGAAAAACAAAATAGTACAAACTATTATCAAGTATTTTATTGTATGTTTAATGTAAAAAATATATATTTTTAACTTTATATTATTGCTGTTATTTACAATGTATATGTTTTCTGAGGTATTACTAGGATAAAAATGTTTCTTATTCTATTTTAAATTTAATTACTTTGGTCCATGACCTTTGATAAGTTTTTTTTGCTCTAATCATTCAACGATTCAAATTACGGTAAGTATTTTTCACGTTGGAATAAAAATAACTTTTACTTCTTAAATGTCCTCCTACTTAGTTCTGTGTCAATTCAAACGTACCATGGTAACAAACACAAATATATAAACAGTGTTTTACAATAATGAATGTCGCAGAGAGAAAAATAATGGAAAGTCATATGTTTATATTAAAACATATATAGGTACAGAAGAACAAAAAGATATTGTACATTTCATATTCACCTCGTATTATACTCTTGTAAAAGTTTCAGCTTCTGTAAATTACACCAAAAGAAAAAGAACGAGAATATTATTGTTACAATAGTTAAATAAAAAATCGTCTTAAATCTGTTTAGTCTAGCATTTTGAAAAGATTGTACATCATGTTTGCCCAAAGACAATTATAACCTTGAAATTAGGTCAGCACATGTATATATTCTTATTTTCTTAATTCGTTCAATTCATGTAGGTACCTTTGATTTTCTCAGCTTTTGGTAAAAGACCATTTGTATGGTATCAAATGTAAATATTTATAACTAAGAAATCTATTTAAAACTTCAATTTCTTCTCAGACTAATTTCCACGGCTTCGCAGCAAACATCTCTGCAAACTATTACTGATCAGATCGTGCCCACGTTGTGCTCAGTTGATAGGTGGGGCTTCTTTGGAAGAAAACTTTCTGCATGAATTGTAAAAAAATTCTCATCCGTAAACAAAAAAAAATCTGTGATCTCCCTTTGCGTGCCGCTAAAGTAGTTGTTTTTTAGATTGTACCATCTTATTCTTTTTTTTTTTAATTATCAGTTGTTTTAACTGATGTCAATGCGTCTTTACAGGCTGTTAGTCCTAATGCATACTTTAAAATACACGGCATAAGGTACTAGGTGCTATCTTCATCTTCACCGATATAAAATCTTTTGCTTTCGGACAGTATTTCTTTGAATTCTTTACATACACTACGCCCGAACACTACTTTCTTGAATTGACCAGGTCTTTTCAGATCTTTTCATTAGCATACGCAATGCAAACATTTCACTAATACAATTTTAAAAATTCTATTACTATTTGTCACCACACCTATTTTTATGTAATGCGCGACGACGGTTCTCTTTGCCTACCATTTTTAATATCACAAAATATTTTACAATATATTGGCACGAAAATAACAAAAACAATCATATAAAAATTACAGATTTCAATTCATAAGTAATATTTTGTTTAATTTTAATTATATTATCAGTATTTGTGGCCAGACTAAGTATATCTTTCGATCGATGTTTAATCTGCATACACTTGAGTTTATTGGCATGTTAACATGTTTCGACGATGGATCGCATGGTAATCTTTGCCCTCTCGATAGTTTCGTTTTACGTAGAATGTGCATTAGAGAACAAAATTCTTAATGTGTGTTGAAATTAAGAAACGGAAATTCCTTTTAAAATTGTTTTCAATAATAAAATAAATTTCAAATAAAATAAAAATTTCAATAAATACTTGTCCTAAAATAATATTTTGGATAATTATAATAAAAAAGGATGAATTTTAAGAATAATAAAATTTTAAATCAATATGCATAGCAACGTGAAATGGAACACGAAGATATCGTTATTTAAGGTGCAATTGTAAATAATTGTGTATTAATATTTGTTTTTACAATTTTTGTAGTGAATACTAGGTACTAATATTTTGTAAATATGGATTTCGAGACAGTAAGTGTTGTGTTCGTTGTTAGGTATATAGTAAGGAAATATTTATATGCGTGCGCGGGATTCGAGTGACGTCGTTTTTAAAGTACATATATTGCAGGAATCATACAATATTAATATGTTTTCCGCTAGATAAATATCGCTGTTGAATTTAATTGCAAGTAGCGCCATTTTTACCACAAATAAAACAAACGCTTTGAATAATAAGAAAAAAAAATGGGAAACTCACTTGTCAGTAAAAAATAATGTAAATATGGTTTAATTTTCTTATAATATGCCCCCTTAAATAAAAACAAGTATAATTTGGAAACAATTATTTCTTTCTTAGCTATTTAAAAAAAAGCAAGTCCACAACATGTATTATGTTTTTTAATATTTTTTTATTTATATATTAATTTAGTTATTTAATATAATACACATCATAATTTGTCTTTTGATGTATTTTTTTTCATAATGACTATCAGAATCCAAATCTTATCAGATACTAACTCCAAAATTTCCATAACACTATTATACTAAAAAAAAACGACATATTTTGCCTTATTTACAAAATAAATTATCAATATACTAATGCAATCCAAATATATGACAAAACAAACATCTAGGATTTAAATTTGCGTTCGTTTTGGCTATCGAACCAAATATCAAGATTGAGAGATCGTTTATTGACAAGTAGAAACTTGCGTTTGCATACAAAGTCCAATCGTAATCTCCAATCTGCCCTCCCAAAGATAGTTTAATTTTAAAGATGTATTACGCAATCTTGCGATTGGTTTATCTACGGTTGCAAGTTTTAGAGTAAGATTCATTATTAATATCGGGCGTAAGTGTGCCTGGAAGCCTAATTATGATGTTTAATGTAGTTCATTTTATTACAAACGATCTCGCTTAAATCAAAAACTTTGCTTAAATTTATAATTTTATGGTTGTAACTTTTTTGTTTATTAACAGATTGAAATGAAATAAACACTGAATGTTTTCCCCAATAAAATACGAGATTAACGAGCAAACATACAAACAGACACACAGTAAACAGAAAGGAAAATTAAAAATCATTGTTTTGGGTTCTATTACATTGATAAATGGCCCTAATATTATTATTTTTTACATGTGTTTTCCATGTACAGACAGCAATCAGTTACATTTTTATTATATGTATAGATAATAATACAATTTGTTAATAAAATTAAATCTTATTTTAATAATATAATCAACCTATTGCCAAGATACTGTGTTCCCCGCTTGCCGACCGCAATCGGGACATTGCGTGTTGAATAGCGGAATTAAATTTGTCTTACCAGGTCAGGGATAAGATAATAATAACAATTAACAATTTAAATATAATCATTGCTTATGAAGATAAATTTACTATTATCACCCCGCGATCGATTCGATCTCCAACGAACCCACAACCGCCGCCTTGACTTTATCCAATTGCGTCACAATGCGGCCATGTATATTAGATAGAATAATTTCTTTTTATATTGTTCTTTTAGCGGCATATGTTATCATAAGTCCTTAAGTGTACTGTCACAACGGGTTAAATTCTCGATTACTATCTTTTCTATCACCGTATTAGTGCAATGATTTACGTTATCATTACGTTTACGTTAGCTCTCGATTTATAGATGTTTATGGAAACATGAATCGATATTAGATTAGATATATATATAGAGGACTTTTCTACGCCCATTACAGTTGTTTTGTAATGATTTTGAGGCCATTGTTGCGCCGTTGGACAACGTCTGACTGTAAACGCGGTGTAGAGTTCCGTTACTCAACACACAATGTCTCGATATCAGAAAGAAAGTGGAGAACGGAGTGTCTCGACATTAGCTTCTGCCTGCCTATACTGCTATACGGGAAGAAGTTAATGGTGCAAATTGTTATTTAAATACTGAGTATTATAAACAATTTATTAAATGGAAAAATATGATATTGTTAGACGTGTAATATTATTGGAAAACACGCATACATTAGCATCATCATTGTAAAGAAAAGTTCCATGGTTTTAGCTGTAGTAGTTTAGGACGAGATAACGTTCTAATTGAGTTGAGTAGATTTCAGTTAACTCAAAAAAAGTTAAACTAATATTGATACTTTTGTTTCTGGCAATGTTTCAATACGATACTTCTAATTGCACGATATGTTAATATTTTTTTAAATCTGTATTTACCTAATTAAAAAAGAAAATGGCACTCGCAACGTGCGATGCATAAAAGCGATAGTTGTGTATTCGACTTAGATACCGAATGAGTCGGGGTACTTAAAATATTTTCATCCCCGGTCTGTATAAAAAAAAATTGTCACAAAAATATAACGTATATAATACATTTTATCGAATTAAGCCAGAAGCCGGTTCAATTATTGCACGATCCGTATGTTTGGTTATATGCTGATATTTTTTACTTGACCTCGCGAAAGGGACGCACGTGTCGCCCGGCTCGGTGTAGACACGTGTTTCTTGCGTGATTTTCTCTGTCTCCACGGCTATACATTGGCTATATTTATATCTTTCATAGCGTGCTCTCGGAACGCACGTCAGCAGCAAAACATTTACGTATGTCGTATAGAGAACACTGATAACTTCTCACCGTCAAGAGTTTTTTGGCTGATCTTTGATTGATATCTTTGATTGACATGCTCTCGTACTATAGATTGTCTGCAAAGATATATTGTATTCATCTGTTAATAACGTACAATATTCCTTAGATTAGATCCAATATACGTATATCAAAGACATAGGGGTCAATTTATTTATATAACTTACTAAATAGACTACAAAAAGTGTCCAGTTTATGTATGTTCGTTTTAACACGTTTTTATAAGTTTCCCATTTATCTATTGATATCGTTTCCTGAAAAAAAAAACAGTTTTATGTCAGTGTTCTGCAAAGTTTTACATGAAACTACTTTTTTCATTTAATACCCGTTGTTAATAAGCAACTTATTATTTCTCAAAACCTATAATATATAATCTATGCACTTTGATATTATTTTACTCTACTTTAATTTATTTAGTGCACTTTTTTTGAGATAAATTTATATTCTATTGTTCATGCAATCGCCTGGCATGTTTGAAGTAAAATCTAGAAAATAAATCAAAATATTTTCATTGTTTCAGGTACGTAGGTGACAAAGGTGAAAATGACGGTGGAGAAGAGCAAAGGCACAGAAAAAAAAGTACCGCCAGCAACGCGGAAAGTTGCACCAGATGGCGGCTGGGCATGGATGGTCTGCTTGGGAGTAAGCTTAGTCAATGTAAGTTCAACAAATTGTCTTCAAAAAATATATATTAAAACACTTGTCTGGTTTTTTTTAAATACACGCATATTCAATTTATATAGGGTACAAACTCCCTATTATATGTTACTATTGTAACTAGCGATTTTTTTCAAATAGAGGTACTAACTACTCTGTCGGATAAATAAGTATTTTGATTTACATATATATCTACCGTTGTATAGATTTTGTGCCAAAAACGTGAGTAAGAATTTGTTATAAGCTCCACTGTCTGAGAATGTATTTAATATGTACAAATTCTTTTTCATTAATAACGATATTATATTCTATTGGCTTATATAAAATATATACAAGGTACTATTGTGCATTCTAAAGCGTAAACGTATGTTCCCAGGTTTCACTCTGCTGGATATACATAAAAAAAACAACTATGTTTCTAATTGCGTGTTGGGGTCATGAATGGTGAAACTATTTTTCTTAATACAATCGGTTAAATATCGATATTTTAAAACAAATATTTCGTCACTTTGGCATGTGTTGTCTTTATATTATCTATGTATACGTATAATAATACTAAGTTCATCAATTCTGTAGAATATAAACAAAAAAAAACTTCTAAGAGTTAGGAAACAAATATATGGCTTACGATTTTTTTCTGTCAGTTTCACTGTGTGCCTGTTGTTCACCTTTCACACAAAAACTATTGGATGTATTTTAATAAAACTTTTTTTAGTTATATGACTATTAGTCAAAGCCAAATAATTTTATTCAAAATCAAAGCTAATATGCTTCATTTTTTGAACGTTAAATAATTTACCACCGGTTCACTAACGTTAATGCCTTGGAACCTTAAGAAACTCACTGGGACTTCTTTTTTTGAAATCAATACTTTACACATTTATTAGTGACAATGATACCTTTGAAATAGACTGAAGCGAGTGTTTTGTTCCCAAGGCGTGTTACTATTTATAAAATCATTAATTAGATAATAACCTTTAACACACAAACGTCTTTTCACAACTTTTTAAAATTGTGATGACATTCTCGGACATTTTCATTTTCTGGGATTCTATTGTAAAAGCGCGCATTGTGCCTTGAAAGAATTACGGACTCGATGGAATTACGGACAACCGAGTAAGTTTAAGCCTATTTTTAGTACATCACCTATTTTGGTAAAATTATTAATATTTTTCTTAAGATACATTACATTTTCAAATATGTATTGAGAAGCAACAGTCAATATATTATTTTTGTTTTAATTTTTGCCTTAAGTATTCTTTCAGGCCTAAGCTATAGCTCACTTCTGCAAGGCAAAATTGCGGTTGCATTACCCCACAGTATAATTTTAAATGTGAAGGCTGCTGAGCTAAGTCTATTCGCCAGTCCATCAACATATGGTCCTCACTGTAGTTTTGAGTCAATAATGATACCGATAAATACAGTAGAATCGACGGGATCCACTACACCATTCAAGAATACATAGGCTTTAACAATTTATGTATTTGGTGTTCTGAAAATAAAACATTTAGTGCTTTTACTATTTAATAGTAGGTTATTAGCACTAGGATAATGTACTATTTTTGAGAGAAAAATGTTTACATCGGCTAATTCGTTTTGCCGTCTTTTCATTTTAAAAATCAATTAATCGTAAGCAAACAATACGGTCTCACGGCTCCCTTCAACTAGATATGGTAAATCTAAAATAAAAGAGGAAATTACCAAGAATGACTCAGATTTCTTGTCATTCACATCAATCCTCTGAACCCTGTTATCTAAATAAGAGGTCAGAATATCGAGTGCACGTCCTCTTATGCCGTAATGGTGTAGTTTCCTTACCAATGTTTAGTGCTGAACGCAATCAAATGCCTTGGACAAATCACAGATGCCAAGCCAAGAGCATCCTGTGATTTCTACCAAGAATCATCAATACTCTTTAAGAGACCGATACCAGCGTAGAGTTATATCCTCCACAACATATAGGCTTATTATATTTTGAAAGTCTAAATACCTGATGAGAAACCCTGGCAGCCCGTAAAAGATATTAATATATCGCGTTAGAAAAAGTTGGCCGCGGTCTGATAATATAAAAAGAAACAAAGATCAGATTTTTGTCCAAATTCCACATTATGAATCCAAAACCCTACCGTAAGAAAAAAATATTAATGTGTCGATTACTAAATGTGTAAATTTGCATTTCTGTACCTAAAAAGAGTATATTCGCTGTAAGTGATAAATTATTAGCAAAATACAACAAACAAAAACAATGTACAGTTCATGAAAAACATAGTCTATTTTAGATTTGAAATATTATATTTTACCGATCTATACTTTATATATTTTTTATTTGCTAGGAATAGACATTATCGTACGATACAGCGCCATACGATATATAAATATTTTAAGCAAGGTTTGTGATTTAAGCGAGAACACGGGCCGGTGAAAGTTCTAAATAGCTATAGCTGTGTAGTTCGCGCAAGCGAAGCCGCGAGCGGGTCTCTAGTTTTAAATATTTTGGCCTCTACACTCACTGTGACGTTATAGTTGAGGGATAGATAGATGAAATGTTTAATATTTCCTCATGACGTCATTTGCATGTGGCGATATTGTCCATGTGATTTTGATAAGTCGATCGATACAATCATAATAACGTATTATGCGGATGCCGATTTTCGTCAATTGAATCACGAGATTAAAATTTCACTTGTCATTTTCAGCAACTACTCGTATAGTATCATCAAAATTTTTGTGTTTATTCGTAAGGAAAATTTTTGTACCCTCCTTTTTATTTAATTATGCGAACAGAGGTTTGGTATATTTTACGTTTGTTTAAGACAAGTAGTCCAGAAAGCCAATGTTTTTATAATAAAGTATTAGAAATATTTTAAATTAAACTAAATATTACATACACTAACCACATGCACCTACACATTGCTAAGTTTTATGTATGAATTGCGGATTTCCTCATTTTAAAATTAATTTTACGTTATATACAGTTTCTGTATATTTCGCTTCATTTAGCGTATATAATGCAAGAAGGAAATTGCATTTTGCATTCATATTTTAATTTTACACATAAATATAACATCTGGGATGTACATTTTACATACAACACAATGACACATTCCTTATAAGGAAGGCTTGGAATCTTCCACGAATTTCAATTCGAGGCGTTACTTAATGCGTCGGTATAAGTATAACCAACTCTACTCGAAAATACATCTTATGGCTATGACTTTAGACTACTAAATATGTAAAACTAAATTTGTATATGTATTTTTCCATTTCATCTTATGTATATTTTTTATACCTTTTATTGTCTTGAAGTTTTTATAATGTTTACATATTTAGTATATTTTCTTTATAACAGATTTATAAATAAAATGATCATCATCATGCATTCTTTTTTTTTTTGCGACCTTGATTAAATAGTTGCTTTGAAAAATAAACAGATTAATGAAATATTACAATTCTTTCGCATTTCTGTCTAATTTTGTAGGCATAAAGACATATTGAGGCCACCGTGGCACAGTGGGTCTATTAGCGCGATTGGTTCTGTGGTTTGTATTGGTATATGTACCTACTGACATTTTTGTTGGTTGAACAATCATATTTAAATTAATTTCATTTCTCCTCTCTGGAAAGACAAAGTCTTCCGTTCTCCATTTTTCGTCTAAATTTATCGAATTTGGACGGCTAATGTAGAATGGAGTGTCTTGACAATAGGTTTTCTCTGACTACAGTACTATGCGGGAAACAGTAAAAAAACTGTCATAGGAACTCTCAATTGAAGTGGAAACTAATTTTAATTTACGTACATTAAGTATGCACATATAATAATGTATCTTAATATTATAAATAAAAAGCTATTTATATATTTTTTTATTGAAAAAAAAAGGAATATTTATAGAGTTTTTCATATAAAAACCCTAAAGCTTGGTAATCAAAATGTTCCGTCATAATTGCACTTGTATGTTTCACTGTGTAGTGTGTATTGACTTGCGTGGTCAATGTCTATCAAAGGAATAATGAATAATATGATTGTTTAACTGGCAGTTGAGTCACATGCTCTTGCTCTAGTGATGTAGTAATTACAAGGGTATATTTACACCTAATATATTTTAAACGATATCATGACTTCAAAATAACCTTTGATTCATTGAAATATAACTCTGGGAGCATGTGTTTTGAAAAAAAAAATGGAAATTGAGTATCATTTATTTTAATTACTTCAGATAATTTGTGTCAACGCTCAATATTTAAAAAAAGTTTACATAATAAGTTCAATTGTAGCTGAAACATATTTTTAGAAAACGTATAAAAAATTGAACGCAGCGGTATTTGAACCCGCGCCTCTTGGAAACAAAGAGCTCGGATCGCTAAGCTGTGCGTTCTACATGCAGCTGCGTCGAAATTAGTATACGCTTATTACAACTTATTTTTGTTGTTAGCATCTCTGTAGAGAGATTTTTACAAATTTCTGCTACCCAAAGATTATTTCACGAACAATCGTCTGGCAAGAGACAATGCTATTTATTAAATATTTTAAACATTTTTTGAAAGTGTTAATTACACACTTAGAAAATTGAAATTATCATTTTTCTAAAAATATGTTTTTTAATTTCCTAAGTGTGTCATTAACACTTTAAAACTGTTAAATATATTTATATAGCTAAACCAAACCAAAAAATGGGTTAAAATTTTAATATCATTCATTAAACCTTATTATTATTGTAAATATCTATTTCAATTTGTCGTTTTTACGATTTAATATTATAATAATGATAGAAATATCTCAAGCTTTTTTTTATATTTCCTATTGTAACTATTAAAATTTAAATTTACCTTTACTCTGTTTTTAATATTCTTTTAATTAAAACTATTTGATAAATACCTTGTGAAATTTCGAGTACAGGCTTCAAATGACTTTGCTTAAACAATAACATAAATATATGTTATTGTAATGAGTTTAACAAGTAATTAATTAGCTGTCGTTTAGCATAATATCTATATTAACGGTATACGTATGAAAGCTTGCCAGGACAAAGTGAAAATGTTTTTAAAATTGCCTGTCTTGTGAAACAAAAAATTGATTGTCTTTTCTTGTCTTTTTATGTTTTAAAATTGCAGTGACACGAATTTTTTATTTATATTTTTATGTGTGCGGAACTTTGTAAATGATCTAAGTTTTAAAGCTAGACAAATAAAACTTTATTGTTATTGGCTTATTATCAGTTGAAAGTTCATGTATTATTGAGTTTAAACTGAAATTCCCGTAATTATCACACAATATATCCTATAGATGATAATATAAAACATTTCATATGAAGATACTATGAATGAAACTATGAAAAATGAACTATTCGGATTCAGTTAATTTTTATATATTGTTTCCATCAGTTATTTTATTCTATAAATGATACAATCCAGTTTGTTCCACAAGGACATTCCCCCACGCAATCCGCTTAATGAAGCAATACTGCCCGTGAAATAACAAGACTTAAGTCACGTATGCTTGTTTGAAACTTAACAAAAATCCAATGATATTTAAAACAGTTGGCGTATATAAATATTTACTTTTACTGTTCTGTATAAATGATGAATCTATCTATCAGCTTCTGTAAATTCTTATTTTTATAATAAAACGTTCTATTTCTTTAACAAATAAAATAATATTTAAATGTATAATATTAATGTATATTAAATACTATTTTTTCCATTTTCAGTTTTCAACACGTTCTCTCGAACCGTCCTTTGGTCTTCTATTCAAAGACCTTTTAGATGATCTCGGCGTGCATACAACTGGAGCGTCTGTGATAGCCAGTACTCTAGACTCAGTGGTTAATTTCTCAGGATTCTTCGTAGGCCCAGTGATAAAAACCTTTTCATATAGGAAGGTTTGCCTTGTCGGCTCCACAATATGTGCCCTTGGCCTTCTTTGCACCGCACCCGCGAGTAGCATGGGGCATATATTAGCTACATACAGTATAATTGGAGGTGAGTTGTGAATCTGAATTATCACAAAAAATTTATTAGTATAGTAAAATTGTCGCTATCAATATGAAACACTTATTAATGTAATATTTATCTAAAATCCCAAGGTTAGGTTTACCGTTACTTATTTTTTGTCGAAAATCTTACTCAAGCGGCAATATTAAGCAAATATAATTTTGATAAACATTTATTTATATTTCAAAATAGAAAAATGTGGCAATTGAGCCGCAGAGCAGCTGTATGTATTCGCAATGGCTGTAGATTCGATTCCCATGTGGTGGAATGATTATATTTAAATCATTTTCATTTCTCCGCTCCGGTGATTAGACGATGATGTCGGATATCACTCGAGTGAATTTTCTCATTTGAACTCGACCTTAACTGAATATTCTACATTTAAACTCACATGTAAAAAATTATCATGTATATAATTTGCTATAAAATTGGGCATAGTTAATATTAGTTTTACTGTTGTGTTCGTTAATAAATCTAAACAAGCACTATCGAACTCAAAACGCAATAACTCAAATTCGGGTTCAAAATGGAGAACAGATTGTGTCGATAATAAAAAAAAAATGCTAATTAATCTCAAAGTTTTACATAATATGTTATTTATTTTAGAGAAGTGATACTATAGTAAATATATGTAATACAATATCTAAGAATAATTATATTTAATTGACTTTTAACGTTCTATTATGCTTGTTTGTATAAAAATTATTAATAGTGTAATGAAGCATAGCTAACGGTAGGCGTTATTTGCTATGACGTGATGTTGGAAAGTTCTAAAATTAAACGTGCTATGATAAGTTATTGGGATATTTTTTTTTCTAATGATGTCTAGAACGTACAGAAAACATATCTTTTTTGCTAGCCGTCATTCCAACAAATGTTATTTTACCAGTAAGCATACGTCAGATTCAATTTATACAACGTAATAAAAATGAATTTCGTATTAAAAAATACCTTTACTAACTTTTTAACTTTTTGACGGGGCAGGCAGAAATAACTAAGTGATAAATAAATTATTCTTCCACTTTCTACACATTTGTATGTATTGCCCGCTGGTTTCACAAAATTTTAAAGCGTAAATATATTTTATGCTCGGGACATTGCGTGTTGAGGAGTGGAAAACAACGCCGCGTTTTGTCTTAGAAATAGATATTATTTTAAATATAATCAGTCCGCCCAGTGGGAATCGAACCCACAACCAATTGCGTTTATATTAAGACACTGGCCCCCTAAACGAAAGTGGACTACGGAATGTCTCTGTTTTGATACTAGATTCTCTCTGACTATGCGGGAAAAAGTATGAAGCTGTAAAAAATAACATATATATATTTTCTTTCCTAAGTGAACTGAACTGCTGTAATGTTTATATTATTATATTCAAGCTAATGACGTCTTTAAATTATATACAATATTTAAACTGCTTCGCTTTAATAATTATGGGTCATTCATAAATTACTTAATTCTATGGTAAAAAGTGCACTAGTGTTTATGATAACGTTTGCTGTTTACTACGAGGAAAGATAAAATTTTTGGAAACTAAAACTTCATTATTTAGATACAATGGACTGCACTTAAAGCGTTTAGTGTAACCTTGAGGTAGATTATGCGGTTATAATGTAAATACTCGTAATAAACAATATATAGGATCTTCATTCATACATTTAAAAATTGCATATTAAGTTCAAAAAAAGGGAAAACTAAATTCTAAATTGTATGTAGAAAACATATCATTGTAATATTAATAATTATTTCATCTTATCGCTATCTAGCTACTTATAATCTTATAAGTTTAATAGCTTATTCATTGTGGCAGTTGGAATGTCTCATCGATCGTGATTGCTGAGAGATCTAATACTATTATTTACGTACATTTGTATTGTATGGGGCAATATAAGTTATTTTTAAAGTATTTTCTATAACATTCAAACACAAACTAAATTACAAATATTATATATTACGAACAAAAATCTTCGCCTCTAAATTACCGCAGTGTCTCAAGACAAAAGTCTTTGACCAGTGTGTGTTGACAATGCTTGGTATTGCCCTACGTGATAAAATATTGAAATTATGCCATACATGGGAGAACAAAAGTAACCTTCATTGCTCGAAGAATTGCCCAGCTGAAGTGGCAGTGGGCGCGACACATAGCTAGGAGACCCGATGGCCGTTGGGGCACTAAGGTTCTCGACCACGAACCGGACGATGCTCAGTGGGCCGGCCGCCTACTAGGTCGATCGACGTCTGGTCAAGGTCGCCGGATGCCGCTGTATGCGGGAAGCGAACCGATCGTCGTGGATATCCATGGGGTAGGCCTATGTCCAGCAGTGGGTGTCGAAAGGCTGAAACGACAATATCTTTAGGGTAAATCAAAAATGGAAGTTTTATCTCTTTGGTTCAAAAAATAATAATAACTCATACAAAACTTTAAATGAATTAATTATTCTAAATAAATATGGAATTTTAAGTATTTGTTTTTCATAATTTTGAATACAACAATATTTAGAAATAAGCTTATTCTCTTTAACTTGTACTGACAGAAGCATAAATAAAATTACTTTAAAATTATTTTTTAATTTTAAATCGAAGTCTAAAATCTAGGTTGTATTAACATTCACTCAATGAATGCCGTATTTTGATTAGAAAGATTAGCTAGATTAGATCGACAATGAAGTGGGCCGTAATCTTGACACAGAAAGAAATGTCCTCATTGTTGTATAAACACTAAATAATTTACTATATGAAGTATATTATAATATATAATATATTGTAAGTACGTACATGTACGTAGATGAAATCAATAAAATATAACTTAATCGTAACTCATGTTGTCAGTCGTAGCCATGAAATATCTTAAGAATCTGTTATCATCAATGGGAATCTTGTAACGGTAATTTCGGTCACTTTTTTCTGTTTAATTTGCGAGATACGCAGTCAAAGTCTCTCTGCAGATCTAGATAATATATTACATGCAGAGCCCTCCTTTTTTCCCGGTATGCCGCATTAAAGTTCTGAGGGCAAAAATGGCGTCCATGGGGCCCGATTCTGGCTGAAATCCATAATGACATTTAGATACCGTACACTTTTGGTGAAATTTGAAGTTGATCATGCGCTCTAAAGGCTTCGTGGTGTGACTCATGATCTCAATGCGAGTATTTCTCCCACAATCTTGAACACTGTACTTGCTTTTATAAATAGGGTAATAATGCTTCCAATTTGTAAACGAGCCCCTCCGCAGTTTCAAGTTTATCCTATCTGGCTCTATCCCAAACTGTCTGAGCAGTTTCAGTATTAGTCTATATTTATTATATATTTTGAATCTCACCCTCTGCCAGAAAGTCAGTCTGCATCGGTCCAGCAATACTCGAGTTCTCTGCATCGTCCGGTTAAAGAGCCAACATTTAACCGGAGTTTCCGTCTGGGGGTACCTGCATCTTTATCCGTGCCTGTACTTGACACTTTAACCCTGGCCCACTTGTCGCAGTTATAGGGCGATGTGCCTGCCCGTCGTATAACGGCGACGCCCTTAGCCGTACCCACTGTTACTTTTGAATCAATCATTTGAGTGGTGAAGAGCGGTTTTAATTGAGCGATTACCATCTGACCTCCAACGATCCATGTAATGGGTAAAACCAAGAAAAGCAACAGGTCAGGGAGGGAGATTAGGAAGATGTACAGGACACACTTTCATGGATTGGATGAGGGGTATGATAGTGGTGGCTCGCGTACCCTTGGGCTCAAGACCAAATATCGGATAGATATTTAGTTGGACACCCTCTGGATATTAGGTACCAAAGATGTCTTTTCTGACAACAGTGGTAATTGAAAAATTTACATGTTTTAGTCATGACTAAGAGGCAGCATGCTGCGAACGTGAAAACTTAAAATTGAAATTATTTACCGGTAAAAAAAATTATAATACATGAAATACATTAAATGTATGCGTTGAGTTTCGCACTCAACACGCAATATCTGGATTCCAGGTAGGAAGTGAAGAACTGAGTCTCTTGACACTAGGTTTTATCTGTCTAACCTGCTAGAAAGAACGTGAAGCTGCTGCAATAACTATATGTAAAAATGTTTTAAGTCGCAGATTGTAAATAAAACTGCAATATGTTGCGTGTTTCAAATTGCAATTATATGGAACTGATGGAAGCGATATGTTTTTATTGAACATAACGTGTTACATTACATAACATTATAACAAAAAGTAGATAGGTATATTTACTTTTTGTTATAATTTTTAATTATAATATTTATTTAAATTAGACTTACTTCTGAGTCATAGAAAATAGATTTTTTAATTTATTATTTTGTCGTTACTCCCAGAGTGTCTGACAGACAAAACACTTCTGGAATGACTAGTCGTAAAAACCAAAATATAAATCTGTAGGTTTATTTGGGACTGTAGGAGAGAGTTTATAAGGGATTTCCCTTAATTTCGAAAAAAATTAAGAACGACTGTCTGCTAGTATGGAAAAAGTCAGAAAATCCGCGCAAAAATAGTTGCTGGTAACAACTATTATGAATATATAAATATATATATATATATATATATATAAAACAGAACTACTAACCTTTTTAAGTTTCAATGAATAAATTTTAACGCAACTAACTTATGCATGTCCTCGTTGATAAACAGTGAACGAACAAGTGTCATTTGTTATTTTGATCGAGAAATGCCAAAGATTACATTATATTAAAAATGTCGTTTGCTCATCAACCAATTTTATTCGATAAAATACTAATAATCTGTTAGTTCAGTTCATTAATTATAGAATTTCAAGTTAACTGGCCAGTTGCGCACAAATCTCTTCGCCAATGTCACGTAGTATGGCGATCATATTAACGTGATTAGGATTCCATATGACCCTATCAGTGCGCCTGTCAAATATAATAAATTAATATTAATATTTTCATAAAAAATTATATATATATATATATATATATATATATATATATATTATAATAATCAATAAATGCTTTAATATTTGAATTCCAGGTTTTGGAGTTGGTCTCGCATCGTCATCTTCGTTTGTGTCACTTAACCATTATTTTTCGAAGAAACGTGGCCAAGCCGTAGGGTTGTCTATGGCAGGCACAGGATTTGGTTTGATGGTTATGCCACAGCTAGTCAAACTTCTTCTTAGCGAATACGGCTTCAGATGGTCAGTCGTTATATTAGGCGCTTTAGCCTTCCACGCTGTTTTAGGGTCGTGCTTACTTCAACCAGTGAAAAGGCATCTTATTGATGAGCCAATAGACTGTGAATTGCAACCAGTGAAGGTTAGTTAGTAGCCGTTATAGGATATTAAAAAAATAATTGAAGTAACTCTATCTTATTTTTATGGTTGTCACAAAATTGTAAAGCAAAAAATATAAAATATTTTCTTAATTATATTTACTCGTAATAAAATCCTTTATTACAGGAAATGGAATGTATACACGAAAGCGATGAAGAAGACGATGATAAGTTCGAAGTTAATCCGCTAGTTAGCCATCAGTTACCAAAGTTGCCGAAACAAAGATCAAATGTTAATAATATGAATCATCCGTCAGTTAGAACTATCGGTTTGCCACGAGCTAAGACATATGATAAACCTTTACAAGAGTTTGATACAAATACGAAGTTTAGTCCAGGTTTAACTACAGCAGCTTCTGTGGCGGCGATGCAAAGAGTCACTTCTAGTGGCAGTATGAGCGAAGCGGCAAGGAAAAGAAAAGTATCTGTGATATCGAATATATCTAATATGGACTTCACTGGGAGTTACCTTCAGCTGTATTTGGATGTAAGTTTTTTGCTGTTGCTGAATAAAAAGTTATCGGCAAAGATTACATCGCTATTATATTATATTAATATGACTTATAGAGACTGTAAACGCGATTGGTTGTGGGTTCGATTCCAACTCGGAGAAATGTTTGTCTCTGGTAACTAAGGCAAAGCGCGGCGTTGTGTTCCGCCACCTAATACGCAGTGTCTTGATACTAGGTTCTATCTGACTACCCCGCAATGCTGAAAAAAGCGTGACTACAAAATATTTATAAAATCCTATTCAAAACAAAATTTTAAAATCAATAAATGGTGAAAAAAGAATCCTTTACGTAGACCTTGGATTTTTTATGACAAACGTGTCATTATTTTCAGACAGCAGACGAAGATGCTATACAAATGAAGTCTTTTAAAAAGACAGAACCAGTGGAAGAGAAGAAACAAGGCTGTTTTAGAAAATTTATTAGTCTCATGGACTTAGACTTACTGAAGGACTGGTCGTTTTTGAATCTTTTACTAGGTCTATCATTATTTTGGAGTGGAGAGCTTCAGTTTAGGATGTTAACGCCATTTTTTATAAGAAGTTTGGGCTATAATATGAATGACACGGCGTTCTGTCTGTCTATGACAGCCATTACAGATATAGGGGTACGATTGATTTTGCCACCGATATTTGATAGAATTGCTATTACTAAGAAAATGATTTTCTTCATATCAGCATTCTTCTTAGCGGCTACTAGATCAGGTGAGTTATATGACAAGTTTTAACAAACTATACATATTTCTTTATATATCTACTTATATGCTATTCTCATAACTGACGTAAAAAAACTTGCGAACCCTATTTTCAATTTCACGAAAATGTATAAATTTGGCATAGTTTATTATCAAAAAAGTACCCAAAAGTTAGATTTTTTTAATAATATATTATTACAAATATATTAAATTAGAAAATAAATATTACTCACTCCATCGAGTGTTTGACATAAACTTATGTATAAATCGATATTAGCGTTGCTAACGGGCATTATACGCGACAATCGGGCCACTAGTATCAGTCATCTTCTTCATATAATATTCTTTGTGGATCTTAAAACCAGGGTAGGGTCAAAGGTAAAGTAAAGTAAAGTTTACACTATCACTATTAAGGTAATAGTGTCAACTTTTATATTCCAGTCAATTTAAAATCAAGATTAAAATCATATTATTAAGTATAAAGTAACTTAACCCTAACTGTCCAAGAATATTATACTGATTGTTGTTGGATTATTATACAAGACTATTGACTTATTGTAGAATTATATTTAAAAAAACAACTGTTGAATTTCTGCTGGCTCTTAGCAGAATTCACTTCCAAGCAGGTGGTAGCACCGATAGCACTGACAATATTTACTATTTTATGTTAACTGACAGTTTGATTGTTCTTGTAATAGCTTATTTGAATAAAGAATATGTTGATTTCAGTGCTCGCTGAACAATCAGAATGGGTGCCGCTAATGGTGTGGCTCTCTATATGCGGTTTCTTCAGAGGCATGTGCCTCAGTAACTTCACACTTACTATATCTGAGTACTGTCCTTTGGAGAAGTTGCCAGCAGCTTTCGGCCTTCATATGGTCAGTAAAGGAGTCTTGGTTGTCATTATCGGACCGTTAATTGGTAAGTTGCTATTCCATGAAATTTTAGCGTAATAAATATTATTATTAAAAAAAGCGTATAACTGTTTCCCGCATAACAGGATAGTCAGAACCCTTTTTTTTCACCTGAATTCAGGACATTACGGATCTCGATCCAGGAGATCCCTCCTAGATCTATGGAGATCGCAATAATTTAAATATAATTATTTCCTCAAGTTTTCTTCACGTTTCATCCTGCATAGCAGTGTCGGAAGAAAAAAACCTAGTGTTACAAGTTACTCCATTTTACGCTTTCCTCAATTCTATACATTGTGTGTTAAGAGGCGCGTTATCCCACAAGAACTGAGGAAATAAAAATAAAAATAATATTATGTAAATATAAACATACCCTCGAGCGTTTGCAGTTCAGCGCTGTCCCGTCTCTGCTGTTTCTTGTCGTCTAATATGAAGATCAAGAGCGTTTACGGTGTCTCGGGATCGGTTCCACGAGAAACAAACTCACTTGAAAGCCGTTCAATTATAATACATAGCAAAAATCTAACTCAAAATCTTGTACTAATAAACAATTATAATAGTATATTCTTTACAGGATATGTGAGAGACTACACAGGAAGTTTTGCGACGTGTATCCACGTACAGAATGCAATGATAATGTCTTGTGTCCTCGTGTGGGGTATAGAGTACGCACTCGCGTTCACGAGGCGGCGTAAAATTGTTCAAATTTAGTACATCCTGTATAAATAGATGTTTTGAAGCCGTTGTATAGCCGCTTTAATACGAAACAGCCGTTTTAATATAGAAATATAGCTGAAATAATAGGTTGAATAAATGTTGATGTTTAAATTCGGCTAGAAGCTTAGTTGAGCTTTATATTATGTTATAATTTCTTTGTGGTAAAATGTACTCAGCTAAAGCTTGGTTGTTATTGACTGACAAGTAAATATATACTTATTTTTTAACATGTTATGTTGTTAAGTTATGATAACAATAAGAAACTTTTAAATTATGTCGGAATTCAACTTTGAATGCATTAAAAACTTTGCATTAACTTTGTAAAGATAAACTTTCAATCGTTTTGTTTTAAGCTGGACTTAAATATCGAGTTATAAAAACAGTGAATAAATAATTATGTAATTTTTACTCTCTTCTGCAGGCCAATGTTACGTCAACGATTACTTGTAATTACTTGTTAATGAAAACCCAGACATTTGAAAATTTGTCCCTTTTCGTTATTGTTATCAATAATTTCATATGTAGTTTGTTGATTTTACATTAAGATTTAGTTTAGTATTTTATTGTAGTGACATTCGAATTTATATTATAAGTACTGCAGTACTAGTGCTTACGAAACTGCCAATGACAGCTCTCACATATAAACAGGTACTGAATTATTTATATAATTAAAATATATATGTAATATATTTTAATTATATAAATAATTCAGTATATAATTAAAATATATATGTAAAGGCCTGTACTGTAAATGTTAAGACTTGCCAGTAAAACTTAAAGTTGGCAAACTCTAACTGAATAATGATCACAACAGTTACAACATTTACCATTAAGGTTAACTTTGAATTTTTAAGTTATTTCTTTTCGAACTTATATGGAAAATTAAGTATATTTTACCTCTGAGAGACAACTCAGAAAATGTTGATTAGCTTAGAATAGAAACAGTATAGAGTTTTACCATTAATGTCTGTGTATTTTTCCTTAAAATGCTATGAGAGTCATTTCATAATTCTTGTAAAAACAAATTTCAATTAAATTCAACGTTTACACATTCTTTATACAGTGAAATTAATGTTCTTTTTCTTATATTATATGAATTTTCTGTCTATATACAGTGTTCTACTTAAACATGACTTAATTTTTCTTGAAATGCAAGTCTGATTTTTTTATTTTTCTATATTATAAGCAATAATACATACATACAAGTATTATTTATCTACTGTAATATAGTACATTCTTAGAACGAAAGTAACTAAATCAAAATTTTTGTAATTTTTCAAAGGTGTCACATTTTCCAAATTTTTCAATTAGCTTTAAAATTATGAGAATGTGAGATATTAACTCGCTATTATCATTTACTTGTTTTAGATTTAAGGAATGAATGAATGGTATCGTGATTGGTTGTGAATGAACGATTTTCTTTTATAGCTCTTTAAAATATTCTTCCAATTAACGTGACAAACATTTAGAAATATATTATATTAATTAGTTGTAAGACCTCAAATTTTACAATGATCCCATGACCATTTTAGTTCCCAAAAATAAATTTTATAGAAACTAAACATTGATAGGAACTAGATATTCATTCTATGGCCGTATTTTTAGATGGCTGTATGTAGTTTTGATGTTTTTATGTAGATATTTAAAATTATGACTTTGTCTAGACTTCTTTGTCTTTTTACTGTGTAACCTTTTCCTTTAGAATTATAACTTGTCAAAAATATTTCGTAGGTTAAAATTCATACATTCAATTACTATTTTAAAATCGAAATTTAAAATTCATATTGCTGATTAGCTCTTCTGTTTATTTTCTATATTTATAAATAATGTAGGCATCCATTACAATATATTGAATATACAGATATAAGCTAATAAAGCTGATTATATAACTAGAAAGTATTTATTTGTATTTTACTTTGCAGGTCAACATATTATTTGTAAGAAATCTGTAACAGTTTGTTCAATCAGAATTGTATCACCGTCAGTTAGGGTTCTTTTTATAAAATAGTATTCCAGTGAGGGTTCCAAATTAAATTAAATGCTTAAATACAATTTAATGTGATGTTATTATAATTGCCTAATGTATACTTATATAAATTTTATTTAAAATTTATTGTTCGGACGTAGTCTTGCAAAAGGTCGCATTTACCAAAATTTTTATTCACAAGTTTTCTTAAAACTTCAACTAATGGTAATTTATTAAAATTAAAAAAGTAGCTATTGTTTATAGCACATATCCAAACTATTAATGTAACTTGGGTCTTTTTGCGTAACTACGGCCATTACTTCGAAGTTATCTATTTCCTTTAAATAAAATTGTTCTTTATAATACACATATTACTTAACTTATTACTTATCATACTTCTGCATTTACTTAAAAACTAATTTAGCGTACTGACTAATGATTATTTGTAAATTGATATTTATTAATATTTCATAGTTGTTTGATTTCTACATTTCCAAGCTATCAGTCTTCCATAATTATTTTTCATCACTATTTCGATGTAAGGGGCTTTTTGATATATGTGATTTTAGTGACCAAATAGTATACTAACTTTTGATAAAAGCATTATTGTACTTATCGTTAAAAATGTAATGTCGCGTCATTTTTACAGTTCATAAAGCATCTTATATAATGTGCCAATTCTTAACTTAACTTCTATTCTTAACTAACTTAACTTTTTTTATCTGTTTTGAAAATTGTTTCATAAATTAGAATTTAATTGTTAGATATTACTGTAGATGTGGAAACGATTATGAGGTTATTGTGTATTAGTAGATTATTGTGAAAACAATAAATGATTGTTCGCTTAACTAACTAAAAAATAAACCAGTTATTTATTCTATATATTAATTCTATATTTTAGATATCGCCGAATATTAATGCCGTTATACATATAGTCTACAAAAATAAAATAAAATATTTGTCATTTTGGCTACAGTGTCCAATATATATATTTTTTATATATATATAAATTGGTAATGTTACATATATATAAATTTAAAGCTCATATAAAAAAAAAAGCCTGGCAACACTGTTTTCATCTACTTCGATTAGCTTGAATATTTGCATTCGTATTTTAAAATGATGACAATAGTTTTATGCCATGGATGGATATAAGGATGACAAAAACAAGACATTACGCATTTTTTTTAGTATTTTTGTGATGTATTCAACGTAACTATAACAATATATTTTGTTAACATTTTTTTTAAAGTGTTATTCCCACACTAAGGAAATTGAAAAAGACATATTTAGAAAACGTATAAAAATTTGAACGCAGCGGGATTTGAACCCGCGCCTCTTGAAAACCGTTCAAGCGCTCTGACCGCTAAGCCATGCTTTTTTTTTTTTTTTTTTTTTTTTTTTTTTTTTTTTTTTTTTTTTTTTTTTTTTTTTTTTTTTTTTTTTTTTTTTTTTTTTTTTTTTTTTTTTTTTTTTTTTTTTTTTTTTTTTTTTTTTTTTTTTTTTTTTTTTTTTTTTTTTTTTTTTTTTTTTTTTTTTTTTTTTTTTTTTTTTTTTTTTTTTTTTTTTTTTTTTTTTTTTTTTTTTTTTTTTTTTTTTTTTTTTTTTTTTTTTTTTTTTTTTTTTTTTTTTTTTTTTTTTTTTTTTTTTTTTTTTTTTTTTTTTTTTTTTTTTTTTTTTTTTTTTTTTTTTTTTTTTTTTTTTTTTTTTTTTTTTTTTTTTTTTTTTTTTTTTTTTTTTTTTTTTTTTTTTTTTTTTTTTTTTTTTTTTTTTTTTTAAATTTTTATACGTTTTCTAAATATGTCTTTAACTATAACAATTTATCAATTGCATACGATATTGAGTATGTGTGACGAAATTTATAAATCAAGACATATCAAGTAAATAAAACCATTTTTTAATAATCACATATATTTTGACGACAGTAAGAAATTGTAATATTAAAAACATCTTTCAATATATTTATTTGTTGTTTTAAAATGAAGTGATAAAAGACCTGTCGTTAGTATGTAATGTTAAATGTCATTAATTGTTAACCTTTTTGTTAGACAATTTTCTTCATTCTTCTTATTATTATTATAAAATTATATATAAATATGTAGTTGGATTAATTTTTATAACACTTAAATTAAAATGATTTTAATAGTCTAATAATAAATGTTCGTTTTACTTTCATAGTAAAAGGCGTAACTTCATAAACTACAATGTCGTATTAGATGTCTTGTAGATTATTGTAACTTACACGTTTATAAAAAATAATTGATTAAAGTACTTATTGGTTACCGATCAACTGTTTTATTTTTGCCCATATTCATATAGCAAAAAATTATCATATTAATAATACTTATTAAAATCTGTAACCAAAATGCTGTCGTATGTGTAATATCTATTTGACCTTCACATTCTTCAATTTGAAAAAAAATCACTTATTTATAAAATCTCTAAATTATACGTTTTCGAAAATACGATATAAATCTTATTACGAAAAGTTCAAAAAACGGAAAACGCCAAAGATAGTGAATTTAAATGTTAATAAGTATTTGTCTTATGAATAAACGTCAGATAAAATTTTATTTATGACTTTATATTCATGACATTTTTTTTTCGAAATTTAAATACGCGTACATTACAAAAATCAAAAACGCAAGAATTTACCTTTATTTCAAATTTAATATTTTTATACATTTTTTATTGTTTTAGTTATAAATAATTAAAAAACCAAATCTTAAAACTATTAACTAACTGACTCAGTACTTATTATTTATTAAATATTGTTTCTCTTCCGTAAATAAAATAGAAATATTTTAGAAAACCGAATTCGTAAAATATATTAATATTAATTTTATGCATGTAACTAATTATGTTCTGTTCCCTCTGAGATGCTTAATCATTTTGGCATAAATAAATCTAAAAACGATATATACTCAAATATTCAATGATATTTATTTTGACGCAATTTATTCAATGATATTATAACATAATGAAGTCGTGAAGTTTTTTTTATTTTACGGACCTAAGAATAATTTTTCAGATGTATTATTGTATCTTAATAAGATTGCAAATGTAATTAAAAGGTAATTCACTCTTCAATGTCTATATACTAGCCTATTTAATTTAATTATAAAATAGTAAACAAAGCTAGTTCAAAATTAAAGTATTAGTTAAAGGACTAAGGCTTATAGACTTTTTTGTTTCGAACTTATTGCCAGATATACGAGCGGTTCCGCAGAAATTCGTCTGCTTTACAAAACGAGTACATTGGCACATTATTACAACATTTTTCATTGATGCTTCGCTATTATGGGACGAGGCGTGACACACATAAATATTTTTTAAAATTTGAACTCGTAGGTACTGTCTTCACTCCTTTCAAGCAAACAAATTCTTCAGATTGTTTTTTTATCGATCGCGTAAAAAAAAGACTTTATGACCCTTACGAAAAGTTTAATATTATTATATAAATTAAATGGTATGTGCATCGTAACTATATCAAAGCCTTTTTTAAATGAAACTGTTTTCGAGTTCGATAAACCCGAAGTACCGAGGTCTACCTGTGACAGTAATATGTGTGTGTGTAAAAATCGCAAAAATCAAGGATGAATGAAGATAACAAATGGCGCGACGCGATGCGAAGCGTCCTTTGTTTATGAATGGGTTAAATATACTATTTAAAATATATTATATGTTTCTTAGCGAGTGATACTGTTCACATTGCTTCATTGCCCGCAGGCGTAGTGTAGGTATTAAATTAGTATTGAGAGGCGGATTTAAGCGCCGTGTTCTATCTTATCGAGGAAAAGAAAGGAAATTATTTAAATATAATTATTTCCTGGAGTAAAGTTTGAAACCCATAACAATCGTGTTTACAACGAGTAGTTATACCACTGCGCCAATATGGCCTCAATTTATTAATATATATTAAATATATTATAAGTATTCACTTGAATTGGTTATTTTATAATAATTAAGAAGGATTAAGGTATTTATGTCGGTTTCCCAGCTATTAACGGTTCGGTAGACGTTTGAACTAAATTAATGTAATAAGATACTCAGCTCCGCTACCAAATGTGCTTTAAAATATAAGAGATAACATAACAGTTGTAGTTTGCTTTAAAAAAAATGATATTTTAACATTTTAAAAGTGTTATTCACACACTATGGAGATGAAAAAACATTTATAGAAAACGTATAAAAATTTAAAAGCAGCGGGATTTGAACTCGCTCTTCTTGGACACTGTCCGTTTTCTATAAATGCTTTCGTTTACTGAAAATTGTTGTTTAGCTAGAAATAAATTGACGTATGTCATAGTGGCTCGGAGGGGGCGTGCTTTTATGTTAAGTTATAGTATATACTTTTGCTCGCATCTCCATTCGACTCTACTACTCCTTTTCTCAATCTTCTAAGACTCTTTTCTCTTTTAAGTCTTTTCTTGTCACAGATGACTAAAGTCTAAAGATAAAAATATTTTCAATATTTGTAATAGAAATAATTATGTAAATGGTCCTTAGTATGTACTACAATTTACAACGATTTACATAGTCCAAGGATGTCCTTGGGCATACGAGCGATTGAACGATAACATGTTTGCTGACAAATGGCATTAAAATAAAGTAAAGAAGTCTTTAAATAGTCATTATGTATCAGTTAATTATATATTCATAAAAATATTTAATGGTGTAAAAAATTACATTCACTGTTATGGCATACTCATTTTTTATAGATTAAAGTTAAAAACTTGTTTTAAAGAGAAAGAAAAATATCGTCGCGATATCTCAATATTACAATAAATAACAGTATCTGCTTATTTAATATTCCTGTATGATTTCAGAAGTGTAGGGCTTAGCGTATATTATTTGTATCGTGCTTTGTATAGGTGGAGTTTAATGTCAATTTAAATTAAATAGATAAAAAATAATATATATTTTGTATTGTATATACTTACAATCATTATACCTATTGTATGTATTTTCATATTCGTTGAACACCTTGTGCAAGAAACGTAAATATTTGTCGCACTTTTTTAATTCTACAAAAGAGGTAAGTATGGTGACGAGAGATAAGTATTTACATAGCATGTACTACATACAGTTATAGTAAGGTACAGATAACAAAAAATATAATTATATAAGTTTCTTATTACCATAGTACTGAAATTGAAAAATAAAACCCTTATAACCATCACGCACACTTTGCTACAATTCTAGTTTAATTTATATAATGGCCTCTTAAAGAATATTTTACCCTAATTATGCTCACAGTAAATCTTTGAAAGGCCAAAAATCATGTAACACCATGTTTTGTAATGTTTTATTTATAATTTCCTCATTGAATATTTTAAATGATTCAATTTGTACGTTTAATTTTATTTTAAATATTTTTCAAATAATTTTTTTACATGTTACAATTCGTTACCTTTAGTTCCGTCTACGTTTATACTGAGATTTTCTAGCGCCAATATTATATAATAAAATCATGTGCACTTTAGAAAGTACCAACCAATTATTGCAATTTTTTAGTATTCCGAGGCGATTGTGGGATTTAAACTAAATATATCTTAACAACTTTATTTTGTTAGCAACAAATGAGATTTTGTTCTAAAAAAATAAACAATAATTTAAAATGTATGTATGTAATGTGTATGTAATGTATATATTTTATTTAATGCAGTTAAAAAACAAATAAAGTAATTACAAAACTAGAAAAAAAAGTTAACAAAAGGTGAACTTCGATCTCTATAAGAGATATCTTCCAGCCTACCTGTGGAAGAAGAGGTAAGAGCAGTATTATAGCTTTTGTCTAAGTTAACAATTAAAAATGGTGAGAAACAATTAGAAATAGATGAATTGGAAGACTAAATAGTTCGAAAACCTAAAAAAAGAATCGATCTTAAATCAGAGAAAGTCATTACGTTTCGTTTTTTCTCCGTGCAGTAAGTATTGTACATTCCCACTAACACACTCAGGAAGAGATTTTTACAAATAAATGCTACCCAAAGACTATTCTACGAACAATTGAAGTTATTTATTAAATATTTAAAGTGTTATTCACGCCCTTAGGAAATTGTAAAACATTTTTAGAAAAATTTAAGCATCTCTGTAGAGGAATGAGATACTAACAACAAAAATAAGTTGTAAAAAGCGTATATTTGTTGATTTTCGACGTACCTGGATATAGAAAGTAATGGCTTAGCGGTAATAGCGCTTGGACGGCTACCAAGAGGCCCGGGACCGAATCCCACTGCATTCAAAATTTTACCAATTTTACTGGTTACCTACATGACTAATTTAACTGTCTGATTATTTCAATATGATTTTTTTTTAGTAGTGACAGAATTTAATACGACCAAGAGGTTCTCAAAGACTTAGTTGGTCAGTGTCAAGCGCAGTCGAAACTACTGGACGTAGAAAACTAAAATTTTGCACAAAAAGTCCTAGGGAAATTTAGCGGAGCGCTAGGAATTTCCGAAAATTTTCACAGGTCCTTGCCAGTAAAAAATAATCTGAAGCTAGTTGCTTTTAGTTTTTTTCGACTAATTTCTTGTTAATTTATAAACACGTTTCAATTTAATGACCCCTAGTTGACCACTAACATAATAGTATAAGGTTGGGTCGTTCTCACGAGATTATGTTAAAAGAATATTGAGATTATATCAAAAGGATATTTATTGTAAATGTGTATATTTGTGTTGATTCCTTTTATTATATTTCACTTTGTTTTATATTTCACTTGTGTTTGGGGGTTGGTAAGGGGCAGGGTGGTCAAAACGTCCTATGGTGGTCAAATATCCTCAATATATTTTCATGTGCTCGATGTCGACGGTCATGGTGATCTCTGTTAGATAACAGAAAACGACCGAGATGGCTCAGGCTCAGGTGAAATATAATCATACATTTTGTTTTTGTCCGTTGAAACACGCTGAAGCGATCTTAGGAGTCGGTACCTTACGGTACCTTCGCAAGTAAAAAAAAAAAAGCCATACGCTTCGGATAGCGACCGTTTTTGACCGTTTTTGTACCCAGTTCATACAACTGAGCTATGTAGCAAAGTACTACGGAGCTATTTACAAGGTATGCAACACACTTTTGCTGTAAACTTAGATAACAAAACAGAACATGGACGAAATAAAACTGAAATTTACTTGATCGTTTGTACTAGTAATAGTGTGGACAACTGTAATTTACGAGCGAGAGAAAATGAGATGGGCGGTTTATTAAATAGAATAGTTATATAATATTTTAAATGTATACGACAGATGACAGATACCAAAAGCAAAATGGGTTGATTTAATCAGATTGAGCTTTCACATTCTGTCTGGTAGAGTTTTGTGGTTCAGGTTCCTTCCTTAAAGTATCTATCACAGATGTATGAACAAAGTTAAAAGCAGCATGTGAGATTGTAAGATTCTGAAAACTATACATCTATACTTTTGCACTAATTATGTATAGGCAAAATCTTAAGATGACCTTCAACAGTTGTAAGCATTCTCTAGTTGCATATAACGCCACCTGTTAAGCCATAAGTTTCCATAAGTTCTGGGCAGTACAAGGCACGCAGGCAGTACATTCCAAATTTTACAGGGGCAGATGTAACTTTAAAACAAATCATCCCTGATCCGTCAAAAGTAAAAAAATATAGATAATATAATTAGCATTGAAATATTTTCATTTCTACGCTCGGTGACAAGGCAAAGCGTGGCGTTGAGTTCCGCCACTCAACATGTAACGGTAAGCGAACAGCCTGAATCCGAGACCGTGGTGACCCGAATAATTAAGCTGAAGTGATTATTAATTATTTAAATTATATATTTTTAATATTTATATTTATTATTATTGAAATTATATTATATATTAGTAATACTTACCTTAAATTCATGTCTTTATTGTGACTATAATTTTGTGTATATATTAAAGATTATTCTAATTAACTTACTGTAAGATTTTTAACATATATATTAATTTGATGAAAATTATATGAAAACTACTACCCATACGACACGTAGTTTTAAAATACAATATTATCGTATAAAATAAACCTATCGTTAAGAAAAAAGAATTAAATATACAGTTAAGATCAACAAACGGAAAAGATGAATGAAGGAGGGAAGAGGGTGGTCTGTCACTGGCAGAATGAAAGCACTACATGGCTGCTTGAGAGAGGGTCCGGAAGGGAACCGCAAGGGCGCCCCCTGCGGGGCTAGCACCTCGGCTTGCGTCGTTGAACGGGCGGGGTCCCTGAAATGAACGCATCGGCCCTTATATGGAATCGGCCCCACTTAAACTCGTATATACTCGTACCCCCCGCATCTCTACTAACTAATCTCTACTAACGTTCCTCAGTTGCGTACTGAGGCTAATATATAACAACATATATAATTTGAACAAACATATTTATTCAATATTATTGTTTACATAATAATATAATTTGCATTTTTGTTGGTCATAGTTTTCTTTACACTTTCGTGTTATCTGGAGACCGAGTTTATGCGTTCAGAACCTTAGAGCCGTATTTTATGTAAACAGGATTATAAATGTACAAAGGTGTAAGATAAATGTCCCTTATTTCGGCATGTTAAGGCTCTCATGATTTTAACTTTTTCAAATATACTATAAAACATGATATGAACTTGAAAGCTTATGTGCGTTATGAATATTGGTATTTTGCCAGTAATTGTGTAATTTCAGTTCGAGTTTTTTTATATATTAATTAATTTGTGCACCTCTTATTAGAATCCTATGTCGTAAAAAAATTTTGCTCTGCGTGAAGTCGGGTCCCCTGATTCAATTCTGATAAATTTGGATATTGATATTATTCAAGGATAAAGTTACAATTAAGGAAATTTGTAGGAACATAAAACCAATATTTAAAGGGTTTTATTAATAAGATTAGAACAAAAGATATAAAAGTGCGATCGAGTTAACGACAATAAAGCTTTTATTATTTTCAAACTCAAAATTAAAATCAGGCTCAATGTGGTGGTTGGGTGGATCCTACGTTTTACGATATTTTATTAGGATTTTAAGCGTTTATACCTAAAGTATCTTTATATTTTTTTATATTTTTACTTGTCTAATAGTGTTTGGTAAGGTACTTTATATGACTTTAAAGCCTTTTATTACATCATTTAGTCATTCTCTAGTTGCATTTCACAACTCAGTTTTGATTGACATTTCGAACTTAGTATGTCCCTAGACGATAAAAATAACTAATTGTTTAGTAAATTATTAAAAAGCAAGTTAAGATAGTAACTTATTTTAATATTAATATAAACAAACAAAATTGTATTGATATAACTAATGCGAATTTACCTTAAAATATCAACATTTTGAAATGAAACTATTTTAACCGGATTAGTCGCGTATAATTTTGGTATTCGAAAACACATTTTAGAACCCGACGTTTCGAACACTTTACAGTAGTCTGTGGTCACAGGTGGACTACCGCGATTAATCCGGTTAAAATAGTTTCATTTCAAAATGTGTAATAATCGTGAAAATCAAAGAACTTATTAAAATATCAATTCAGGTCGCCCTTAAATAGTGTAATATAAATATTCTAGTGAACAAAACATACACCGAACTTTGATAACAAGAAAACCTAATGAAATACACTATTTGGTATTTATATTGATGTTTAAATTTTTAAATGCTTAAATTATTATACAAAAATAGAAACAACAAAAAAGCGTCTAGAATATCTCTTATTCGGTAGTAACACGCGAAACTAAACTGCTAGTTCATGAGTTGATTTAATGCAAATTTAAAAGAATTGAATGCTTGCATTAAAATTTAAATCAAATTAATTGTTATATAATACTAAAATCTATATGAAAAGTGATTGGCAAATGGAGTTAAGTTACCTATGCTTTTCTAGAAGCTTATGAATTAAAAATGCTAGCCTTACGATGGTGAATAACACTGACATGCCGCACAAGTGTTCGCTGCTAATACAAGTTTCAAACGTTTATTGCACTCAATTTAGTCACTAAAATATTGTTAATTCATTTTTTGCATAGTTTAAATGATAAAAAAATTGTATTATTGTATCATTCAATAAATAATATTTAAATAGCTTATTTTTTGCGATTAATACAAAACTAACTAATTCACGTACTAACACGGACCAGGTGTCCTATACCTTTTATGTACAAAATACAATGTATATATGTACTATAATATAAAGATATAAAAGAAATTAAAAATATTTAACGCGATATATTTATCTTTCGATTTCTTTCATAGCGTCGATTTCAAACAATTTTAATGCAATAATAAAATGTGAAATGATACGAAAACTTATAATGTCGTATCGTCATCACACCATTTTTTAATTGGAAGTAATTGGAAAATATTTGTAACTCGAAACTAAGCGAAATATGTTTAATAGTTGCGCTTAACTAATGATGATTGCGATAATTTTGGATTTCTTGTCATTGAAAAGTCATTAATTACACCAAGTGGTTGATTTAAAACAAAATTAATTCATAATTCGTAGCCGCTCGCACATTTTTGTCACTCCACACTATGAAAAAGTTCACAATTTTGGTTATATTAGATGCATTAATGTAAGATGAATCAATAGTCAACACATATCTAGTACGAGTTTCAGACGACTGACAACAAGACAGCATAATCAATACATGAAGCTGTAATTTATATAAATTGAATTTAAAAAGTGAATAAAAAATAAGAAACCAAATAAATATTTTTTTGTATTCCACTCGAGTTTTAATTTATTTGAACCTTATCTTCAGGATTACTAACGAGGCAAATAAACTTTTCATTAAGTCTCGTACAGCCGCATTTCGATTCTTGTAGAGTAAAATGAAGACTGTAGTAACAGAAGCGTCCTAGCCGTGACGCGTGCTTGTTGTTTGTGACCGGACAAAATGCTACATCTCGATCACTTTAATATATAATAGATAATTCAAATTAAACAGAAAATAAAAATAATTATAATAATATAATAATATAAGAATGATATATAGTTAATATAAATTTTAAACAGATATTCTCTGTCAGTCAGTGCCGTGAGCATACAAAAAAAAGTCTTATCTCTCTTGTTATTTAGTGTCGTGATATAATTTTTTTATTCAACAAAATGGATGAGGCATTTGCACATCTTGAAGGGAATAATATTAAAAATGGCAAAAATACCGAACTGTCGCCGGACGGAGGTTGGGGCTACGTTGTATGCATTGGAGTCGGATTTACATTTGTAAGTATAAACGTTTGTATTTATTTCCTAGTAAAATTTTTAAATAAAAAAGAATGATTATTAATTACATAAAAAGTATATTGAAATTATTTTTATAAGTGTATCTAATTTTGTATTAGCAAATTGAAATGAACCAGAGAAAAAGTCAGCTATTCAAAGTTGTTGTTTTAATGCAAAAAATATGAAGCAATTCGGAGAAAATAAATTTGGCAAAAATAGCGGCAATTCTATAAAAAAAATATATATATATTTATGAAATCACAGTTATTTCAAATTTAATATCGAAACAGTGTATTTTAAATCGTAATATTTTAAGTGATTTATTCCGAATTCATATAGGGCTCAGTGGCAAAAGGTCCATATAACATAATTACGAATAGTAAATAAATAAATATTTTTTTAAAATATTTTATAACAAGAGGTATAAAATACACACACTTAGGAAATTGAAAAACATATATTTAGAAAATGTATAAAAATTTAAACGCAGCAGGATTTGTCCGCTAAGCCATGCGTTCAACGCATGAACGGCTCTGAAGCGCTTGAACGGTACCAAGAGGCCCGGGTTTAAATCCTACTGTGTTCAAATTTGTATAAGTTTTCTAAATATATGGTTTTTTTTTAAATAAATTATTAATAAATATAATAATCTCTAACAAAACCACTACATTAAGCTATTTTAATTAATAAGAACATAATTTCAACGTAATACTGAACGGAATATTTATATTATCTTCGCCACTGATAGGGGTCCAGAATTATTTCAATGCTATATTAGAAACATATTTTATTAGATGACTTTTATAGTAATTAGCTTTTTATATCGCGGAAACTATACAATTGATTTGAACACTGGTTTTCTATGGAACATCACAGATTACACTTACATAGTATTGCATCATAATATAATGTAATATATAAATAGTCACCTGTAGGCTTTGAGACCTTTGCAATTTTATTTACATTTCTATATAAAGTAAATAATCCCGCTTTTCACACTGGAAGGCTCTATAAATAATCTGGTTTTGTACATGTTATATCTCTTATAGTTTATTTGTAAAATGTTTTATATATATATATACGTTATTTACTAAATAATAGGTAAATTTTTTCTACTTTGTCATTGATATAGAGTCCTGTTTTATTTTTAACATTTTGAAATGTTATTTACACATTTAGGTATTAAATTAAGATTTTGATACGTTTTCTAAAAATTGATCCTGTATTTTTATTGTTTTGATTTTCTTCAAGAAATATTTGTTCATTAATAAATATTATGATAAAAATTTAACATATACTGCTAAGTCACATAGCAGTTGATAGCGCGTAAAATATCCTCGATTATATAAAATTGTCTTATGTTGCAGTACTCTAGTGATTAAGCCCGGAGTGAGATTTATTACTGAGTAGGCAATAATATTTAGAGAAAACTCAAGTATATAAATATATATATATATATATATATAAAAATAACAAAGTAAAGAACATTTTATTGTGCGTAAATAAAATAAAAAATAAATGTGTGTAAAAATGTAAAAAAAAATAGTTATTGTTATAATAAAGTAGTATTAACTTCACTAAACATTTACAGCTGAATATAAGCATTTTTAACCACTTAAAAGTGTACCTATATAGAAGATATATCAACTAATACATCAACGATTAAGCAGTCTCACTTCTGTAGTCAATCCATGAAAGGTGCTAATACTAGTATAAGTTCAAGGTCGCCGCATAACTATTTGCCTGATAACACTATAAAAAATGGAGTATAGGTGGGACGTGGTCACCCTCGCACGATTAGTCCTATAATATCAGTTAATATTTATTATTACCCTTACAAATGCCAATGTATAAATTAATTCTACACAAGAACATGGTGCTAGGTTTCTCGAATTCCCACAATAAAATCTATAATATATTATATCGACTGTGATAGTGTTGAATATTTGATTATTTAAAAATATATTATTTCACATGCTATTATTTACTTAATTCTATCTTAATTTATAATAAGAAATTATACATTTTTGGGTAGTTTTATCGGCATATGGGTAAGTCAACTCTTATAAATGCTTAAGTAAGTCTGTTTGTTTGTGACGTCATCACGACCAAACAGCTGAACCGATTGCGATGAAATTTTGTACAGAGATACTCGGGGGTCTTGTGATGAACATATAATATATTTTTTTCTCCCATTGCTTTTTTGGTGGGAGATTAATTTCCTTAAAATATGAAACAGCTATAGCTTACGTGGGCGAATCCGCGAGCGGGTCGCTAGTAAATATATATGTAAAAGTAGATGTTTTTGTTATATAGCCTCTTTTTTAACATAGGTTCAGTGTCACTTTTGTATTCTTTAATATTATATACGAATATTTTGATGCTGGTGCTAAATTATTAATTAAAAATAAAATAAAATCTTAGTGTACGCTTTGGGATAGTTAGCTGTGCATAAAAAAACAAAAACTACAGGCATACTAAGTGTTAAAAATGCTACATATTTTACTTAAGTTTCGATTAATATTGTTTTTTTTAGTACATGATTTTATAATAAGTAAATCAGCTGCTAAAAAGCTTCTTATATCTTTAATGCATAATTTCTTTTAAAAAGTTCATTGCGCTCGTATCTTAAGCATTACTCATCATTTTTAAAACAGGCATTATATGTATAGGCATATAAGTTTACAGTTACACTGATAAAAAGTTTGAAATATTTCTTTGTCTTTATATATCTTTCGTACTTGGATTGTAAATTAATTAATTAAATATAAGTCCCTCTTTACTTTTCTGGCCTGACCTCAGAGAACATATAGCTCTATTTTCTATTAAAACCAGTTTATGCAGACGAATTTCGATGAAACCGCTAGTATACATTTGTAATGAGATAAATGAGAATAAAATATATCATCTTACTTTTACAACATACGCGTGTTATATATGTATACATTGTGATTGGATATGCATTATCAAGGCCTTGTCTCCGCGATGGTTAGAACATTGCATAAAAAGGATCAAAATACGGAAGAATTTCGGTCGACTTATGAATAATTGTAAAATAAACAAAGAAAAAACAAATAAGAACTATAAAAAAGATTGCAGCACCGAGATCATATCTATGACTGTATTATTAAAATACATCTTGGTTGTAATTTTCATAATAATATTGTGTTGTCTTGTTATAATGATATTAAAAATTATTAAAGGCTATCATGGCGCAGTTTACTGCGTCTTACTATGAAAGCGATTAGTCGTTGGTTCGATTCCCACTCGAAAATAATTATATTTAAAAATATTTTCAATTCTTCACACTGGTGCCTAAGACAAAGTGTGGCGTTAAGTTCCGCCACTCAACGCGGAGAGTGTCTTGACACTAGGTTGTCTCTGACTACATTGCTATGGAAAAAGATGAAATCGTAAATATATTAGTTTTTTTTAGTAAAGTGGGCAAATAAAAACTTGTAAACAAACAAAAATTAGGGCATGTGTAAAAAATGTCTGTTTTTTTTTGTGTTAAACAAAAAAAATCATTGAATGTTTATATTTTATTATATTGTTTTTGAATGCAGGACTGATTAATTATGACATATGATTGTATTTGTTTCTGTAAAACCTATTTATCTTTAGTAATTAATATAATAATATCGGGTAAAATATAGGGTGGGCCGTGAATTTGTTAACATTTCAATAACCCATATAAACAAAGCTATTTGAAGTTTATAAATAAAATAAAATTACATGATATTCAATGTTATTGACTTTTTAAAAATAACATCCTCTAAATAACCACTTTGTCACCTTTTGCGTTCCTCTTAGCGAGTACTAAAGTCAAAGTCAAATAATTTTATTCAAAATAAGAAGATACCTGCATGCTTTATTTATGCAATTTACCACCGGTTCACTAAAGTTAATGCCTCAGACTCGAGAAGAACCGGCGCAAGAAATTCAGCGCGACTATTTTTTTTTTCAAATCAATGATTCACATATTTATTTGTGACAAAGACCCTTTTGAAATTGGCTGGAGCGAGCATTTCATTCCCAAGGCGTGTTATTATTTATAAAATCGTTAATTGGGTAATAACTTTTAACACTCGAAACAAATTTTCACAACTGTTTGAAATTGTGATATAGAACATTCTCGGACATTTCCTGGGATCCTATTGTAAAAGCGTATTGTAAAAGAACATTGTCCCATAAAAGTCACAGGCGCGGTAAGTTCAAGCCTATTTCTAGTATTCATCACCGATTATAGTCAAATTATAAATGTTTTCTTTACATACAATACATTTTCAAATATGTATTGAGAGGCAACGCAATTTTTTAACCACGAAGGCTGCTGAGCTAAGTGGTCAAGTTTAGAGAGTAAAGCTTGCTCTAAACGCCATGATAATTTGGAATGTCTAAAATTGTTAATATGATTGACAGTAAAAAAAATTTCCATAGAAAGAGTGCTTGCTGCTATTGAAAACTGGCTTCACCGTTTAAAGGACTATATTGCAGCCATTGGAGACCACTTCGAATAAGCTTTATATATTTTTATTGGTTTTGTATTAATGTATTAAACTAACACGCTGTGATATATATTATACGTACAATAAAAAGCAACGTTTTTCTTTGTAACAATACTTATGGCAAGACTAAGTATATTATGTATGTATGTATAAAGGTATTTAAGTGTATGTATATATTTCAAATTATATTTTTTATGTTTAATTTTTTTATTGTAGTCATGTTTTGGACAGTATTGTCTTCCCAGAATATGTTGCTCTTACACACTTCCACAGGTTGGGTGGAAGAAATCTACTTTTATTATTTTTTTATTTGTTTTTTAAGTAAACAATTTATATTAATTGATGTAGGCTTTATTTATTTAATAAATTTTATGTATCTACCGTCCTTCAGAGGCCATTATCCATGAGGCCATCATGGTGAAGTGGGACAGCGTCTCACTGTGGTTGGTTTGTAGGTTCGATTCCTACTCGGTGGAATGTTTGTAATTTAATTATTATGGTTTCTTCGCTCCGGCCAATAAGACAAAGCGCGGCGTTAAGTTCAGCCACGCATTGTGTCGAATTCGGATGGAAGCTGGAGAACGGGGTGTCTGGACCCTAGGTTCTCTCTGTTACCCTGCTATATGGGAAAAAGCGTGAAACTAAGAAAAAAAAATATATAGTATCTTTCTTAAGTAGTACTTATTTAAAAATATCAAATAGAGTACTTTTAAAAAGAAACCTTGTCCTTGCAAGGACATGAGGTTCACTTTATAAAACTATTGTATTGCCATCGGATCCGGACACCTTTGTAAATTTTCTAGCAAACCGCACGGCAAGAAGAAGTGGGTCCAATAGCGTTGCTAGGTTTTCTTGCATCGATTGATAGATTAGTCTGTAACTGTTTATATCAGCTTTACCTAATAAAAGTGTGTTAAAAAACTTTGAGAATATATTTGATATTTCTTTATGGTTTTCTGGGTACGTAATTGATACCATAAGTAATACAACACTTATGTACTTCCCCTCTTAATATAGCCAAGTAGAGCGGAAAAGTGTTAAAAATTTCAAATACACGGTCACTCATATAACTTTCTCCGCTCACACTCAACACTCACTAGTGTTATTGAATATGACAAGAAATGAAATAGTAAAAAGCATATAATGTGTTTTTGATTAAATATTTTATATTATATAATATTTGTTTAACTTGAAGCCATAACGACTATTGACTGTAAACGGGGTTTGTAATTTTGGGTACGATCATTCGGGAGAATGATTAGATTTCAAATATTTATTTATATATTTCATTTCTACGCTCTGCCCAGACAAAGTGTTACAAGTTCTGATGGAAAGCGTAGATCGGAATTTTCACATAAAAAATGGTAAGGAGGCAAATTCCAACAATTGTACCTTGATTATAGCGACACGTTTAGCCTTCTCATAATATATGTTATTAGAAATGAGTTGGAGCAACACATTATTTTGTAACGTATGGACTTGTGAAAATTTTGTTTAGAAAACGATAAAAAATTTGAACGTAGCGGGATTTGACTCTTTAAATTTTTATACGTTTGCTAAAAATGTTTTTCCTAAGTTTGTAAAGTGTTATCTTTTATTTTTTATTATAAATATTTTGGACTAAATTAAATATAACGTATATTTGAAATAAATGAGAAATATTGAAATTATAAGGATTTCTAAGGTGCGTCGTAACAGGTACAATATTTAGGTTAAGTCCCCTAAAACAGTTAAATAATCCACTTAGCAGCTATTAACTACAGTTCACTAATCTCATTTGGCTTCCTTCTTTATACGTAGCTTATTCATTTCGTATATTCAGAAAATTATATAATTTGTATACTCTTACCTTACCTTTTAATTATTGTATAATTTTTTGCTTTTGCGTATATTTTGGCTGCAAAACCGCTCATTTATAGCTGTCTTGATTTGGTTGCAATTTTTTTTTCTTGTTTACGATGCAATTTGTGTAACCATAAATAAAGTCGTAGTTACATAATATAAGTGATATCGTGATTATAAAAATTACTCCAATTTGGATTTGAACTCAGAACTACCTAACTAATAACTACCCTTAGACGTTCCAAGTGCCTATCTGGCATGATAACAAAAACTATTTATTTTAATGTTCTTCTAAGAATCTAGAATTACAATAATAATTTAATAAATCGTGTCTATCATTATTGTACAATAATGATAGACACGATTTATTAAATTATTAATACTTATTATTAATACTTATTAAGTGTTGAATAAATTTATTAGATTTAATGTATTCTCTGTTCATATTGATTTGTTTAAATTAATAGTTGTAACATCTAGTTATAAAGCGTCGCTAAGAAACAATTTGGAAGGCTTATAGATATTAACATGAATATGGATAAGGGTATCTTAAATATCATTAAAAACAAAAAAATAAATAAAATAACAAGTGAAATAATTATAGCTGCATAAATTTGTACAAATTTAACGTTTTTTTCTCTTATAACGTCCTGTGAATTTAAATTAAAAAAAAAAACTAATATAATAATGAATTCAAATACTAATAAAAAATTCTAATTCTTATCTAATACTGACTAATAAAAGTAGTAAGGTACCCAAATTGCACACTGTTGCTGTGCAACAAAAAATCCACTGTAGAAGTGCGGTGTGCGAATTATGCTTTAAGATAAACTGTTTCAGCTTCGCCATTTATTTATAATGAAATATATTTTTTACCAGTTACTCCTATTTTCAGAATACCTCATTAATTTTTGTCTTCTTTCTCTTGTGTTAAAAATTATTTGCTGGGCGTAATAGGTAAAATCGGAGCCACTACAAACACTTATAAATAAAATATTAACCTTAACTGCTTCTCGTGTAATTACTCTATTTTTTAAATTGTATCGATATATCTACACCGATGACTTGTTTTTATATGACTTAGTATGTATTTTAAATTTTTTCTTGGCTTACACATCAGGCAGAGAAATCAGAGAAAACCTGGTGATAAGACATTACGTTCTTCTACGTCTTTTCTTGTTAAATTAGCGATATAAAAGCCACGCTTGGCTTTAGCCAGAGAGTAAAATAAAAATTATTTATACATACTCTAATCTCAATTATAAATAATACATACTTATACTGAAAATATTTATTATTCTTTAAATACTAGTACCAAACTAATTTGTAAAAGCGTTTTAATTTGGGTGAGGTCTTTACCTCACCCAATTTAAAACGCTCGGGCTCAAACAGTGGCGGCGAGCGTAATTCGCGTTTTTAAAGAGACCCCTTAAGGTCACGGATGGATCACAAGTCCCAGGTACTCCTCTGTACTGTGTTAGCCCCCCATGAATCCATGGAATGCTAAGAAGTGTCTTCTCTTCAAATAAACGTTATACAATAATTGTGATTACGGCTCTTATTTTTCTAATTCCTTCCTTAATCGAGTTATGGTAATATAAAGTCATATGTATTAACAATATTTTACATTAGCATTAAGCAAAAACAAAAAGAATAAACGTTGTTGTGCCTATAAAAAATTATATACTTTTCTGTGAGAATCTATTTCGGATTACGAAATATTACACCATATTATTTAAAACTTCGTTCTACCGTTGATGAAATAATTTTGTATCGTCATATTTTATTAAGATGTTATTATGCTTTTTGAGTGCATATAAAAAGAAAACCATCTTATTGAACTAGAGGAGTTCTGGGAGTGTCAGGGAAGTTCTAGGTAATGTGGGGGGGTGGAAATGAAAATTTAATAGTGTGTGTTCCTTGATTGGATCGGTTACTAGGTAAGTATGGTGATAAGATAAGACTGAAAGCAGCTGAAAAGCCTATATTGGAACTTTGTTCAAGAATTTGTTTGTGCTAAACCCAATGCTTTCCCATAAGCTAATCCACTTGTACACATGGTAGCGATTGGAAGAGAAAAGTGAGTTTAACTTGTTCCTAGTTAATTACCGAATTGAAAGCCAAGCTATGGACACACGTGTGTTTATAGGTGCTGACTTGGGAACATACCATTATCTAGAAGTTGCTAGAATAAAGGGTTTGTTTGCAGTTGACACAGCCGCATCCCAGATCCACCAGATTAAAAAAAATAAAAAAAATACTTCACATTTTAAATGTCGGTTATTATTAAAATGGAATTGGTAAAATTTGTTTGAAGCACTGGTCGTGTTTTCGTGTTCGTGGTCGTGTTGTAATCTGGGTAATATATGAATTTATAATAAAAATATTTAAAGGCTTAATTAGACACTCCAGATCCTTAAAAGGACACTGTCAAATATAAAAAAAGAAGAGACATAAATATTTATTTATTTTTTATTAATATAATTTTATTTTTTACGGTTTACATATCTGCATAGAAATTTGATATTTCTTTACAAGGACGTTAAATAATTATATTATGCAAATATTCACTGATATTAAGGTTCTGTTTACACGGGTCGACTTTCAATGTTTTGAAAGTCATAAGTGTTACATATATTTATAGAAAAGTTATAAACATACTAATATAATATTTAATCTTGTATTATTACGTTTAGTAGACTTTTAAATTTTTCTATAGCAAAAAGATTATAAAATTAATTATTTTTATAGATTTTATCTACTGTTATACAAATATTATAATAATTAAAGACATTCCTAAGTATGCGAATAACACTTTAAAAAATGTTAAAAAACGCAGATATATTTTATTAAATTATATATTGTGATCGCTAAAACGTCTAACTTACAGAGTTAGAAAGAATTGACGTGGAGCAGTAGGGGCAGGGTCACCTCTTACTACACGACTGTTTGATTGATTTTATTTTATATTACGTCTAGTATATCGATCGCATCTCAATAAAATCCAATCCAATAATTTATATATATATATATATATATATATATATTTTTTTTTTTTTTTTTTTTTTTTTTTTTTTTTTTTTTTTTTTTTTTTTTTTTTTTTTTTTTTTTTTTTTTTTTTTTTTTTTTTTTTTTTTTTTTTTTTTATTATTATACTTATACATATTAAAATACATAGTATAATTTAGCCTTAGTGCCCCAATTTCATACCAACACCAGTAGACCAGCAGCAGTTTATTGCATTAATTTATAACTTTAATCCTCAATAGCTATGATGTTATCACTATCCTATTATCCAAGGATTGTATATATCATAACGTTTCATCATACTTTATAAATATACAGCGTATATGTACACAGACACCTTAATAATAGCATCATTAAACTGGTTTAAGAATCAATCTTTTATTAATTTATAAAACTTATTAACACACTTTGATTAGATTAATTATTATCAATCTATGCAAGAAATCTTGCAATGCCATTTTGACATTATTCTTATACTTTTATATATTATAACTAGTGAGGATTGGCAGTCAGCTCTGCATATTACGCCCTATCCATTGCAAGATGGGATATTTTTACAGCGTTTTTCATTCTCGTCCATTCTCATCATTTCTCTAGAGCCGATTCTCCTTTTTCTGGCAACTTTTCCCATCATTATGATTTGCAAAAACTCATATCAATCATGTCGGGACACAAGCCGAATATACTTCTTTACGCTGTTTGTCAGTTTGTAATAGCGTTTCTAGTCAATCTGGCGTAGAACGTGTGCCTTTTTGTTAATATACAATTCTTATAGTCAAATTTGTTTTAAAAATTGCACACTTCCGAACACGTTTTTTGAAAGGAAGTTGCCACTAACTATATAATACTTTCATAGCCTATGAACCTTATGTTCCTGCCAGAAAGACCATCCTGGTTTACTGAAAAAATATTTTTGGGCTTTACTTCTAATTGTTTTTTTAGTTTTAAGCTTTTTACCGCAAAGCAGGGTAGGCAGAGAGAACCTAGTGCTAAAACACTCCGTTCTCCACATTCCATCCGAATTCGAGATTTTTTATGTTGAGTGGCGGAACTTAGCTTCTCAAATTGTACCTACATACTATATAATTAATTATTCATTTCAATGATTTCTTAAATTTTTAATAAAGAAGAAGAAGACGAAGAAGATTTAAATAAATAAAAATATTAACTTATATTATATTAAATTTCTCTATGTTTTATAATAGTTTATAAGCTGCTTTCTTTCTTTATTTTAATGTAACGTTTGTGTATCAATTTAAATCTATGGAGTACAATTTGTTAATTTGTGAATATTTATATGAATGCATGCTGTATCCATCTTAAAAGATAATGCATTTAGTATTAAGATTTCATCTATACTTTTAATTTGTATTTCATTAAATGTTTTTATCACTGATGGATCTAAATAAAAAATAAAATATAATAATTCACACGAGTGGGAATCGAACTTACAATCGTGTTTACTGTCAGACGTAGTTTATGTATATTAGTGTAATAAAAACAGAGTAAATATAAGGTATTTCTGAGATGTTTAAGAGAATTTGTCTTGTTATCTTAATGGAATAGAATCTATTTTATTTGTATAGGTTTAGAAATACGATAAGCTTTATCTATACAAATTAAATTGGAGTGTCTGTTTGTAATATTAAAATAATCAATTTTTACTACATCCATATGTATGTATACACGGTACATATACCAAAATGACCTATTTTTTTGCAGTTTTGATATATCTGTCTGTTTGTTTGTTTTAACTAAGCTCTGGAACGGCTGGACCGATTTTGACATATGAAGGAAGAAAAAGGAGTAACTTAGATTATTAATATTTTAGAGTACAGTCTATTTCAGTCAGTATTTTAGAATATAGTCGCGGGCACAGCTCGTATATATATAAAGATTATTATGCCATTTATATGCTAAGACACTTTGATCTCATAGATTTATGTAATTTATAACAGTCTGACTTTAAACGTGAGTGGTTGTGGGTTCGATTCCCACTCGGAGGAATACTATATTTAAAATATTTTTATTTCTTTATTCTGGTATCTAAGACAGCGAGGCATTGAGTTCCGCCACTCATCACTCAATGTATTGATTTTGGGCGGAAAGTAGACAACGGAGTGCTAACCCTGCTATGCGGGAAAAGAGTAAATTGATGGGTAGATTGACATTACTTAAGAATTTTTTTTGTACACACAAAAGTATTATTACTTAAAATATTAAATGCGTAACTAGTAGCGTTATTAAGAAGTATTCATATGTATGTGTCGGTTGAGTATCGTAACCCAACACGCAATATCTAATAAATTAATGTGATGAAAAAAAGAAGCATTATAAAAACATGTTTTTACTAACGAAAAATTCAGACGAGGTTCTCAATTCGACACTATTTTTTTAATTTTAGATCACGCATAACTTTTTACAGAGTAGACCAAATTTAATAATTTTTAATTAAAACTCTAAGCCTAAGGTAAAAAAAATTGTGTAAGGTTGTTAAATAGTAATAGTGTAAGTTACTCGTGGGTTTATTTTATTTTCATAAAGTCCTTATTTTATTAAATAAGACAGTTCTTATTTAATAAAATAAGAACTTGTTAGTTTTAAGCATAACAAGTGTTAAGCTTTCATTTGCTAATTTGAGTATTTTTTCATGGCGTGCTGTATTTTAAAAGAGAAGCTTTAATATGAAATACTAATATGGAGGGGTTTGAAAACAATTAAAATGCCATTTCATCACATTAGATTTACATCAACACTGGTTATAGGTACTTAGATACAAGTCGGTAAAAATGATCATCCGTAAATATTTTTTATCTATGACCTCCTTTTACGTACCACTTAAGTAGTTGTTTTGATTTTACCGCTCTATTGTTTTTGTAATTAACATTTAAAAAATGACCAGTGCGTCTCTTATAGGCTGCAAGTCCTAAGTCCTCTTTTAAAATGGGCGACATGGTTGTAAGACAATGCTATCTTCATCTCCCGAAAATCCAAAAATCTTTTGCTTTCGGACAGAATTTCTTCGAATTGTTACTTTGTGTAATGCAATAACAGCGATTCGGGTATCTTAATCACCATACTCTATTTTAATATCACAAAATATTTTACAATATATTGACGCGAAAATAATAAAACACAATTGACATTCATATGAAAATGACAGATTCCAAATTCAACAGTAATATTTCGTTTATTATTAATTATAACAGTATCAATGGAATTCGCATCATGCAAAGAGAATTCATGATTTTACTAGGACAATTTTCATTTCAAATGTTTGAAACTGTCGAAACATTTTAACATTCAAATAATTCAAATTGGATATCGTGCTCTATGGAAAAATATGTTATGAGGTAAATTGATAAAGTAAATGTTTAAAAGTCATTATTTTATGATAAACGATGGTAGTAATAAAATAATTACTTTGTAAATCGCCTTTATTAAAGTTATAATAAGATTAAAAAAAATGTTTATTCAATTAGTTCCTATGAAATCAGTTTATAATTGTCTTAGTCGTCTCGTTTATTGATTCTTATTTATTAAATTCTTTATTATTTGTAGTAAAGACTTGATTGAATGAAATAAAAGTTATTTTATGCGACCTTTTATTCTACCTTCAATAACACCAAAAGAATTCAAATTAATTTTTTAGCTTCAGGTTTTTTTTCCGTATAGCAAAGTAGTCAGAGAGAACCTAGTGTCAAGACACTGTTCTACGCTTTCCGCCTAACTCGGACATTACGTGTTGAGTGGCGGAAATCAACGCCGCACTTACTCTTGTCACCAGGGCGGGGAAATGAAAATAATTTTATTTCATAAAAACTATTTTTAACCGGATTAGTCGCGTATATTTTTGGTATTTGAAATTACATTTTAGAAACCTGTGACCACGGACTACTGTAAAGTGTTCAAAAGGTCGGGTTATAATATACGCGATTAATTCGGGTAAAAATAGTTTAATTTCAAAATGTGTAGTAATCCTGAAAATCGAAGATCTCAATAGTTTTATTATAATCATTCTTCCGAATGAGAATCGAACCCAGAACCATCGTGTATACAGTCAGTCACTGTCACACTCCTCGATATCATCAAGAAATTACTTTTAAATTAAAAAATTTAAAAGCATGTTTTTCTTATTTTTAATTACTTTTAAATATAAACATATATAACATTTTTTAAGGTGTTTTTCGCACACTTAAATTGTAATTAAAAAAAACTTGAATTTTAAATTTTTGTAAAATTATTGACTTGTAACAACTAAAGTTTATAAAGAGTAAGAGGGTATTTTATGAGTTACTGGGTCTATTAGTTTGAGTTAACTGTAAAACTTTCTTTAAATTACAAGGATTTTTATGTTCTCATAACAAAATATACATTTTTCTTATTTCTAATAGTAGCCCGTATATTTGATGCTAGTAAATAGACTTATATATTTAAATAATGAGAATTGTTATAAAGCCATAATAATTTTCATAAGTTACCTCTACTGAGTCAAGATGGATTTATAAAGTAAATTATAATGAATTATTTATTGTTACAGATGCTCGGCTTCGGTTCGTCGAACGCCTTTGGAATTTTATTCAACAATTTCTTCTTAGAGCAAAATGGTGCGAGTGGCCTTCCATTAGTAATAGGCGTTTATAATGGAGCATTGTCAATATCAGGTAATCAATTTTAATATTTTTTGTATTAAATTGTGAGACCATTTTCCGCTTGAAATCGAGACATTGCGTGTTGAGTGGCGAGTGGCTAAACGCCGCGCTTTGTTTTAAGTGCGAGAGCAAAGAAATAAAAATAATTAAAATATAATAATTTCTCCAAGGGGAAATCGAACCCACAACCAACCGCGTCTACAGACAAACGCTGTCCCACTGTACCACAATGTCTTCAATTAATATATAAGTAAATATTGTTTTTTTTTAAATATCTATTTCTTTCCACAAATATTCAATGACTGAATGAGCTCACATTCTTAAATACACTTTTTAATTAGGTTTTGGACGAATTTACGATCATTCAAGTAAAAAGCATTGTTGAAAGGCATAGGTATATCAATTAACATTGATTAACCCTTTATTGTTCTTTAAATTAACTGGAGTTGATAAAAAACTTAAAGCAGGAAAGTGTGTCCTGGTGCACTGTCGCCAGTAATTAGAAAGAATTGAATTGTTTTAAAATCAGGTCAAATTACAAACTCAAGGTTTATGTTACTTGTTTTAATTGATGAAAGACTATGTGTATTTCATCTTAAAACGTTAATCTAAGATGATTGAGTAAAGATGCCGATATAGAATGTCAATATCATATCTATTCTATTGTATTTATTGATTCGACCGATATCTTTTAATGAAAACAATGCCAAGACCAGCCTAGTAACTACATACAAGTAGTTATGGTAATTAATGTCACGTTAATACTTCAACGTTTTAATATTTCAAGTTAGTAGGTACTATGGAAGTATAAGTTAAAATCTGAAAATCTTTGATATTATCCTCTATATCCGAGTATATTAAAGGGAATGCGCTCATCATGAAATATTGAAATGAGCTTGGATGCACGAAAATGAAATTTTGGCAAGGATGTAATTAATAGTTAGTGGACATTCATTAAGAACAGATTGTGCACCAGAGGCGGGTGTAGGAGGTCTAAGAACCAATTGCAAAGTGCACAATTTTTGTACAGGTTAAAAAAAAATAATAAAATTATTTTGGTTCGCCCTGGACGATAACATAAATATTCCTTTTAGTTAACCAAGTTAATTTGCATAGTGTTCAATTTATAATTGATAAAACGCCTAACTTTAATAAAACGTCAATAAAGAATAACGCAATTTAAGGTTACAAAAATAGATGGCCTATAAGTATATAGAAATCGATTTACATATTAACTTAGATAATTTCAAAAAAGAATTTAATTAAAACTTTTTATAAACACTTTTAATATTTTATTAGTGATAAATAATAAAATCTATGTGTTACATATTAATATTGACATTACATAAATTTATTCGACGACAAATATTCCGTAATGACGACTGCTAAAAACTCTCACAAGCTTAGAGTGTATGACTTAGGGTCCCCTAAGAAAGAATTTTGTGACAAATTTTAACTAAGGGCTCTCTGCTCATTACTGTGCGGGTAATAGCTAGTAATAGATATATACATACATAGAGTAAAAAAATAACTGATCGCTGTTTGCTCATAGAAGATATGTGAGAAAAATAATACTGGGAGCGTTTATAATATAGCGTAATAGAATCCAAAATCATTATTTTTGGTTCTATTACATTGATATCAGTATGTTTATTTTGTTTCTGTTTTGACTATTGTATTTTGGTAAATTATCAGGTAACATTATGTGCTTTTTTATTTCAATCGATTCATAAAATGAAATACAACCATTTAAATTAGGAATTTGAGTAGAGTCTGCCATTTAAGTGGGAACGCAGGATGGTGATAAAACGAAATTCTAGCATTATATTAATTTTAAAGAACGATAAATAAGTGATCGTCCATACAAATTATAAAATCACAATCAACATTTAAATTGTTTTTGTTTAAATTGCATACTAAATACATATTAATGGATGGTTTTTTTAAATACTTGTTTTTGTTTCAATAGTTCAAATTTAGAATTACACTGTGACAGTTTGTTCTTTTTCTTTATACTTAATACAGCTTCTTGCAGCACTTGAATTAAACTTGCTTCTAATTATTCATTCATTTATGAATAAATTATTAGTACTCCGCAGACTAGACTTTATTTTAAAATAAGATAGACTAGATTAAAAAGGCAGGCGAGTTTTTTTTATTGTCTATTGAAACAAGCTATTGAATATTAATAATAATTGAATCTAGTCTACGAATATAAATCTATTATATGTACCTCTTTCTTATTACACTTAATCTGAATCTGAATGTGGACGATATATGTTTTTTTTTCTTTTTTAATGCACCATTCGAATAGAGTAGTGAATGTAGTATTAAAAATATTTGAATTCTAAATGAGGTTGAATATTACATAATTTAAACTTGCACATATTGAATTTACTTTAGCGCTTATGTATGGTCACGATTACTTGAAACATCTCACAGGCTTAAATAATACTTTGAAAATGATTAAACTTATATTAACACCGTCGTTGATTTCGGAATTATTTAGGAACATTATGATGGTGGGACCTCAACGACAAAGTGTTTGACCAATTTTACAAAAACCACACGCTATCAGTCTAGCCAATATAAAAATAAAGCTGAGAGTGATCTGTCAATAAATTAGAAGGGTACCCTTAACATTAAATATTTAGCTTGTAACATTAACATTGTAACATTAAATATGAACTTGTTTGTCACGTCGTGTATAATTTGAATGTAATGAATGTATAAGTTACTTAATTTATTCATGAAAATTTATAAATCGTAATATTAAATAAGTGCTACTACTACACGTAAAAAATATATTGTATGTAACGTAATTATTTTGCTTTATACTGTTTCTTAATTATCAAAAAATCATTTTTTTTTCAGGTTTTCTAAGTGGTATTGCTTTGAAAAGATATTCATTTCGTCAAGTGGGCTTGGTGGGGGCCGGACTATTCGTCTTGGGCGATATCTTAACGATTTTTGTAGAAAGGACGTATCATCTCGTATTTACATTTGGAGTCATAAGAGGTATCTACAATCTATCTAATTTTGATTACTTGATTACTTATTCTTACATTTTACAAACGCTATGACTAAATTTATATTTAAAATAACTCGAATTTATTAATTGATATTCAAATAATTTTTTTTTTCAAAAAGACATATTTAGATTACGTATAAAAATTTTGAACGCAACGGGATTTGAACCTACGCCTCTTGAACGGTTTTGAGTTCAAATTTTTATACGTTTTCTAAATATGTCTTTTTCAATTTCCTAAGTGTGCGATCAACACTTTAAAAAATGTTAAAAATATATACATTTAATCAATTAAAAACTGTAATATACTGTTATTGTAAACCTTGTTCTAATTCCAGGCGCAGGATTCGGGGTCATGATACCCGTGAGCTTCACAGCATTTAATTGTTATTTTACAAGAAAACGTACAGCCATGATGAGTGCTAATCAGACGATGAGCAGTATGGCGTCTATAACTTTTCCTATATTAGTTACGTTTCTACTACAGGAGTATGGGTTCAGATGGACCCTTGCCTTGATAATGGCTGTGGATTTACATCTACTATTCGCTATGATAGTGATGCATCCCGTTGAGTGGCATATGAGAAAAAAATCAGAATGCCCTGAAATAGGTAAGTTTGGAAAAAGGTTACGAATGTTCCATTTTCCTGTATACGTCTGTTATTTTCATCCTGTGCTTAGCGATTTTGTATGGGCTTGCAATTGATGTCCTGCCACATTGTCTGCTTGTAGAGCTTCCATCTGGTCGTGATGTGAAAAGTCCTAATAAATTAAAAAATAACCAATCAGAAATATTTGATGAATCCATTATAAAAATGTTACCAGGCGAGGATAACGTTAATGAATTAAAATCAAGCCCTGGACGGCACGAGTCTATTCAAAAAAGTATAATGTAAGTAAATGATTTCAAAACATAAAATATATATTTGAAACTTTTATTATAATAATTGATAGTATATTCAAGATGTTTAATTAAGTGCATAGTAGACGTAGTCAGTTAAAAATATAGTTATAATTTTTTTTACATTTTTTAAAGTATTATTCGCACACTAAAGAAATTTAAAAAGATATATTCAGAAAACGTATAAAAATTTGAACGCAGCAGGATTTAAACCCGCGCCTCTTGGAATAATCTTAGGGTAGCCGAAATTTGTACAAATCTCTCTACAGAGATGCTAACAAAAAATATAAGTTATAATAAGCGTGTAAGAATTTCAATGTAGCTGGATGTAGAACGCATGGCTTAGCAGTCAGAGCGCTGCGTTCAAATTTTTATACGTTTTCTAAATATGTCTTTTTCAATATAATTATAATTTTAATAAATTATATTTAATGGATACATTGATAAAATCATTTATTATTGAAATTTTCCAGCAAAGTGATATACGAAAATGTAGAGTTGGATCTACTTAAGGATCCTCGCTTTGTAAGCACTTTAATAGGGCTCGGGTTTGCTTTCGTGTCAGATGTCACATATTTAGCAATGGAGCCCATGTTACTGTTTTCATACGGATATTCAAAGGTGACTATATAATGTTTATAATATGAAAAAATTTTAAAGTATTTTATTCCATATAACTTTATATCGTTTTTAATATTTAGAAGTTTGTTATGATTTCGTATCATAAAACTACTTTTTTAGTCTCACAAATGACTATTGTCCCATACCTAATATATAATATATACTTGTAAAATCTATTTTTATACAAAATAAAAAATATTTGATGCAAAATAAAAAATATTGCAACGTTATTATCATCCACATTAAGCCGTCCAATTTGCTTATTCGTTAAATTTGAACACGTGTCCGGCGTCTGACGTCAATGAAATATTGTCACATCATGAACCTGATGTCCTTGCCAAGATGACCATGAGAAAATAATTTTATGCATGTTCTTTTAGATTTTTCATATAACAGTTTTTTTTTTCAAATTATACATTTTTCGACTCATATTAATTATATTACTGTAACAGTATGCAATGAAAATGTGTTAGTGATCATTGAAGGAGTACTATTTTCTTGTACTTTATTCGTACTCTAGGCAGTGCGACTGTCATTTTTACAGATTTTGCAGCTCTTTAAAATTTTTCAGATCCAAGTTGCGACATGTGTTATGATAGGCGCTATATCAGATCTTGTAGCAAGGTTTGGTTTGGCAGTATTCACTTATTTTTACACAGTAGATAGCAAAATACTTTTCTTCGTTGGCACCTGTGTTACCATGGTGCTACGAGTAGGTAAGTACCGGAAACTTTTTTAGAATCTTTTCTTGAAATATATTTTATTATTTGTTATTTATATATTTTTCTTAAGAAAGTAATCATTAATTATTGCGGTTAACATTGAACCACGGTTTTGTATAATAAACGCCATAATTGACAGTTGTGATGTTTTTGATGGCACGCGATACTTGAGTTTGGAGAATTTTTTTTGTTTCCAAAAATGTAGGTGATTCCGCGACCCGTATAAACGAAGTGTAGTGCTGGGCTACCCAAGTAAGTCTTCTTACTGAGAAGAGAATTTTGAATTAGAAAAATTGTTGTATTTTAGTATACTCATTGAAATAATTCACAGGATAATAAAATAGTGTATATATTTATTTATATTGACCTAGCTAACCCGCTCACGGCTACGACCGCGTGCACTACAGTTGTTTCGTATTTTGGCGGCCATTTCGTAAGATATTGAAATTCCTGAAAAAATTAAAAAAGTGAGAAAAAATAGTAGCCTATGTTCATCCTAAGACCCTCAAGTATCACTTTATATTAGTATGGATATAAGTATAGCTTTTACCGCGTGCGAGTTTCGATATGTTGGCTCATTCAATTACACAATTTTGTTTAAAACATTATGAGGTAGCTTTACTAAATATACATTTTATAAGTTAATTGACTATATCTTGAAGGTTTTTTTAACGTTATATTTAACTACCGTAATTGTTTGGTTTTTCACACACCCTGAAACAATATTAAAAAAATCTAAATTTCGTCGAGTTTGTGACTGCACTAATGTTTCAGTAGGTCTTACTAACTAATGACAGTCAGAATCTAAATTTTGACGTGTACCGATGTGTCAAAGGCTCTCATTCATGCATGATGAACATCTAAACTTTGACGTAACTGTCGCTGCTCTAAAGCCTCTGTATTTCTATGAGATACATGATGCTGTGCATCTTGTGTCCGACATTCTTGAGAGATTCTCCTCAAGAGATTCTTGGAGTCGAGCTACTTTCACATCTCGAACTTATTACGTGATAAATAAGACTTACGTTAAACGGGCATTTTGTGAAACTTATATAAAGCAAATAAATATTCAAGCTAGTAAGAGAATATATCAATAAAGTAAATAATTGTAATTATTGCAATAGCACACAATTTAATACCTACCTAATTAATTAAAATGGACAAAACATTATGTACGAAGACAACCTTACCTTACATTGAAATATTATAATAAAACGAATAATTATTAAAATTAACAATTAAAACACCTATTCAATACTGAAACTTTATTTTTTTTTAAGTTCTTCCTTGAAAAATAATGCTATGAAATTATTTCCAACTTTCAATAGGAATAACATGAAAATATAAGCCTAAATAATTAAAATAAATAAAAAAACAGAAAAATAAGTAGATGCAAGTAAGAGAAATAAAGTCCCTAATATTAGAAAAATACTTGAGTAATTAAAATGTACAAAAAAAGAAGAAAGTTATCGTATGTTAAGGAAATTATTTCAAATAGTTTAAATAGACCATTAGGGTTCTTCCGTTGCACTGGATCTTTAATTTTATATGTTGTCAGAGAGAGTACGCATCGAGCAGAACTAATTGTGCTAAGGCAGCTTTTCGAAACATATTATACTCTTAATTTCTGCTCAGGATTAAAAGCTATACAATAAAAAAACTATTTATACCACAAAATACTGATGAAAATGCAACTTGGACCAAAATTGTGGTGGTAATTTTCTTGTCTCTTAAATATAAACATCAAATGTAACCGAATGTTGACGGTACGACAAAGATGGGCATTGGGCCCAAAAAATAGAAGTTCTGAGAACGAAGTGTCACTCGGTCCTTTTTGCAGAGAGAAAAAAGCGTAAAGATGAAAAATTTAGTGATGTGGAAGACTTAGAGCAAAAAGTATTACCACTATAGAGAAATTCATAATAATCATGGGTTAGTTTCAATGTCAACATGTAGTAAATGAAAGTAATCCATACTTATATTATAAATGCGAAAGTATCTCTGTCTGTCATTTTTTATATAGAAATACTTGTGGGCGTAGAGAGAGAGAGAGAGAGAGTAGAGATACGATGAACCTCATCTAAATAATAACTGAATTACTAATTTTATCTGTAAAAAAATTCCATACTATTATAAATTAACAAAAGTAAAAAGAAACAATAGGTAACATGCTTGTTATATTTAGCTACATGCTATAACCATATTTTCGGTCTTCTATAATTAACTAGC